>CAUYPK010113910.1:0-15356 GCA_963574355.1 Loris lydekkerianus | reverse complement strand
AGGTCTCTGGCAACTGAATTGCAGGGGTTTGCTGAAACTCAGATATGACTTGCTCCAGTGCTCTGTGAAGTCAGGAGGACCCATCTAGCAAATAGATTTGTCTGGGAAGGTTGATGCCTCCTTCCCCACATTGCACCTCTGTCACACTCAGTCACTGATAGCCGTGCAAGGCTGTGACCCAGTTATCTCTAGTGAACAGATACTCCAGGGGTTTGTACCCGCCTGATTCACAAGGAAATCTATATCTGCTCAGCCAGGCCACTGCTTTCTGCCCCTATCCAGCAGGGGAATTTAAGGCCTGACAACCTCAGGCGCTTGATGGAGGCTGTGGTGTGTTCACTCAGTTCCAGCTCCACCCCTGCTTGGTGTTACTGACAGAACAGAAAAGAACAACTTTGCAGGAACTTGTTTCTGTCCCTGCTAAATATCCCTGCAGAAGAGAAGCTATTTTGAGTTCCCAGAACCTGTGCCTCAGGCCCTGTCTTTGCTCCTGCAGCTTTGTATTCAGTTAGCTGTCAGTTCTAGCCTCCTGCCTTCCTTTGTCTATAGGCTGACAATCCCCTAAGGGCCGGGTGCGTCTTAGGCTCAGTAAAGTGGTCCTCTGGGTCAGCCCCACCCTGGGAATTTCCCAGCTCTGTGCATGTGTTTTCTAGTCCCTGCGCTCCACCCAGGCCGGTACTGTGTCAGGCAAATCCTTTACTCACGGGACCTGCGTTTCAGTCCCAGATCTGTTCCACGGTGGTTGCCACCTGAGAAGATGCCCGGCCTCCTTTGGTGGCCCAGGGAGACAGGGGGTGTGGCTTTGGAATATCCGGGGTGAGCCCTATTGTTGCCAAAAAAACGGCTGCTGCTTTGCGCCTGGGGGCACCGCCGCTCCTGCGTGGTTCCCTCTTAGACGACTGTCCTCTCCTCACGTTCGTGCCCCAGAGTCAGCACTGACCAGCTGCAGTTTAGGCCCTGTTCATACCCCCTTATTAATAACCCACTAATCTGTACTCCTGGGGACAGGCCTCCAGACCTCAAAGTGAGAGTGGAGGGGAGTGCTAGGAGCTCAGAATTGCAGGTAGAGAATATATACAGTTTTATGCATGGCAGGAGAATGCTGTGGCACCCTAGTAGGGGTGGTAGGTCCAGTTTTTAGAGGGTCTGTCCCGTGGAGTGTAGTGGGATGACCTTTGAACTCTGCTTGTTTGTTTGTGGGGCACTGCGAGCCATTCTCATGGGGGAGGGGACTCCCATCTGCTTGGTGATGGATTTTGTACCTTTTGTTTGTATTCTTGGGGTCGCAGCTCACCTCAGTGGGGTTGATGTGCATTCTTTAACCTTCTCTCTTGGTGCAGCTCTAATCCACCAGGTTACTTGCTAAATTTCTGTCCTTTATCCTTCTGGACAGTAGCTTCTGTGGAAAGCTGGCTTCAGTCAGCCATTTCTTCTCTGCCTTCCTGTTTACAAGTACAAGTCCAGTGCTACCTTTCTCCCCAAGCCTTTTCCACTTCATCTCTATCCAAGTTCATCCTCGCTTCTGGATCTCAATGCCTTGTGCATGCCCCTTTGTTGCAGCACTTCTTTCCTGTTGTCTGGGAATAAAACCCTTCCTCAAGGCTATTGGGTGAGAGCTCTGGACTCAGTTTCTAAACTAAAACTCTAAACTTCAGTTTCTTCATTTCTAAGGAAAAGGGGATATGATTGTCCTGACTTTGTAAGCCTGTTTTTTTTTTTGTGAATCCAGTGATGCTCCTGTAATGTGCTTGGCAGGGAGGATGTGAGCTCCCAGGAGACTGGAAGTACCTTGTGAACAGGAGTTAAATCTCCTCCCCAGATCCAGCTGATGGCTTGATCCAGAACAGGTGGGGGGAGATCCTTGACCATTTTTGTGAACTGACACCTCTCCCAAATAGTGATGGGCCAGGCAGCTGCAGAAGACAGGAGGCTTGCCTGGTGTTTGGCTTTTCCTCGGCACCCCTCAGGGTGGGCCCACAGCCAGTAATGAAGTGGCTGCTAATAATATCATTATATGCTAAATAATTAACTGACATTTAAATATTCATATGTTGTTAGGGGCAAGGCCTTTTATCAGCATCTAGGGACAGAAGAAGGCAATGGATGTTGGCAAGGCTGACTTACCCTGTAAAGGGTGACCCGAAGTCCAGGGAGAGCTGTGGAGTGGCCACCAGATAGTCAGCTAATATATAACTGCAATATCCCCACATGATAAATTGCAATTTCAAGAATGCTTGATGCATATGAGCAAGCCTAAAACAATATTGGAAGCATTAATTTCATTTGACTAATGCTTATCTATATTTTATTCTGTTCCATCTTTAAAGAAGCCCTGCTCTCTTTCATCCAAAGGGAGGGGGGTCTGGAGATCTGAGAAGGGTTAGAGTAGAAGGGACTGGGGGTTCTCTCCTGTCTTCCTACTGAGCTGCAGGCAAGGTGTAGTGGGGCCTGTCTGGTGAGCTTCCCCTGAGCCCTGGAGGAGAAGAGCTTGGACTCCAGAAATATGGCATCTAGTCCAGGCCAGTTGGGCTGTAGATTGACTACTTATTTCTGTTAGAAATGAGCCTGGTGGGGAAGCCCTAGTGACCCTGCAGAGAGAGATCTGGGAAGATAGAGACCATCACAGAGCAACTACCCCACAGGGGGGAAGTGGGGATAGGAGGAGAAAAAGGGGGGAGGGGTAAAAGGAAATTGAGGAGGAAGGACAAGAGGATGGTGAGGGTAGAAGAAGAAAGGCAAGAAGGAGATGAAGGAGCCTGAGTGGCTGGTGTGGGGACAGCAGGGGTAGCTGGCTACTCTGGAGGGTGAGGGGCAGCTCGGTGTGGTTGTCAGGAGCAATAGTTCTGGAACTGGACAGTCCTGGACTTGAGCTCCAGCCATGTGACATCAGTTCTTTATTTGTAAAATGGGAAAAATCATAGTACTTAATGTATTTGTTGGCCATTTCTGTACAAATTCTAATAAATTACCACAAATGTAGTGGCTTTGAATAACACACATTCCTCACAGTTTCTGTGAGTCAGGGGTCTGGGCATGGCTCAGCTGGGTCCTCTTCTGAGTATGTTGCAAGGCTACAATCAAGGTAGTGGCTGGGATGTGTTCTAATCTGGAGGATTGGTGGGGAAGGGATCTGCTTCCAGGCACATGCAGACCTGTTGGCAGGATTCACTACTTGCAGTTGGAGGACTAGACGCTCTGGCTCCAGCTGGCTGTCTGCTGGAGGTGGCCTTCAGTTCTTAGATGGCACCCACATTCCTTGCTACATGGGCTTTTCCAGCACAGCTGCTTAGATCATCTAGCCAGCAGGGGAGTCTCTCCCTCCAGCCTACTAAGCCAGACTAACATAATGTGATGTCATTGTGGGAGTGATATCCCATCACCTCTGCCATATGCTATCTGTTGGAAGCATGAACACCAGGAGGCTCAGGTCAAGGGGGGTTACCTTCAGGCCTGGCTGCCATATCTGAAAATGACAGACTTTAACTGAATTGAATCTTCAGAACAACCCCATGATATACTATAATTATCACCACTGTACTGATGACAAAGTTGAGTAACAGCCATGTGCGGAGTAGCAGGTGGAGTTTAGACTCTAGCCACTCTGTGATCCAGCCTCCTAGGACTGCTTGTGAAGATAAACCACCTGAGATGCTGAGGACAGGTCTTCATAGAAGAAGATATATAAATGTCACCCCAAAGTCACCCATCTGTGACTTGCCTCCTTTGGCAGCCACTGCTTTCATCCTGTTCCCACAAGGTGGCCAAATCCACAACCAAATCCCCGGGATAACCAAGCCCAAGCCCCAGAGCACTGGAGAGCAAAACAGGGAGGTGGGGGACAGACCCCTGTGTTGCCTTCTTCACCTCCTACCTCAGGCCTCACTTGTTTCTACAAACTTAGTGGCTTAAACACAGGATGCATTTTAGCTCACAGTCCAAGGGGTCAGAAGTCTGAGATGGTTCTTGCTGGGTTAAAATCAAAGTGCTAGCAAGGCGGTCTTTCCTTCTAGAACAGTGTTTTTCAACCTTTTTAGCTCACAGCACACTTCACTTGAACCTACAGTTAAAGTTCCATGGCACACTTAAATTATGTTGATCAAAAAAAAAAAAAAAGTGTAGAAGAAAGAATATACTGTGCTTTGAACTTCTTTGGAAAATAATTTAATTAACGATCTTTAAAAATTTCTGCAGGACACTTAAGATCCTCTTGTGGCACACTGGTTGAAAATCACTGTTCTAGGAGGCTTGGGGGAGAATTTGCCTTTTCACCTTTCCCAGTTTCCAGGGTCTGCCTGTGCTCCTTGTCTTGCAGTTTTTCCCTCTGTTTTCAGATTCCACGATGGCTGGTTGAGTTGTTTTCACTCACATTACTGGCATTGACTCTTCCTCGGCCCTCCAGTTCTTTTAAGGACTCATGTGATTCCATCGAACCCTCCCAGATAATCCAGGATAATGTCAATTCCACCTGTGATCTTAATTCCTCATTTGCCACATAACATAACCTATTCTCAAGTTCAGGGCTTAGGACATGGACTTCTTCAGAGGCCATTCTTCTGCCCAGCACACTTCCAGGGGCGTCAGGGTTGGGTGCTGGGCCTGGGGCTCTGTGGTGTTCTTCTCTCATCCTGTCACCACCCTTAGCCCTCCTACATGGGTCCCAGATGCACGCTGGGGGCCGGGAGCTGATGTGAATTAACCCTCTGAGTGTAAGGTAATAAATAAGGAATAGTACCGCTGTAGCCAAGGAAAAGCTGTTTCAAACTAAAAAAAAATTTTAAACATCATGCTGGCCACATTTGGCCAGATGGCCAGTTTGCTCCTTGGGTTCCTGTTAGGCTATGAGCACCCCGTGGTATGAAGCCGGGACTGTAGTGATGCCAGCACCCTAGTGTGGTGTGGTCAGAGGCACATCCCTGAGCAGCCTGTGCTGGACCAAATGTCAAATGTCCTCTTAGCCAGGTGCTTTGTTCAGGGCACAACCTGCACACCACGTGTGGCTCTGTCCCTGTGCCTCATACAGTGTGACATCTAGCACAAATGTAAACTCAGTATTTGTTGAAAGTAATTAAATGAAATCTGGTGCTGTCTCATTGCTCTCTACCCTGTTCAGGGATATGTGACCTCCTTTGAAAGCACTCAACTCTTCTTGACAGGCGACAGCCACAGCCACAGGCTCTGTGGTCGCCTGTGTATATGTACATCAATCACAGGCTTCAGTGACTTGGAACCCAAGGTCTTTGCATGCCTTTGCAGGAAATCACTGGGTCTGTGACCAAAAGGCTGGTCCAGGGGCTGGACAGTGGAGGGGGTTCCAGCCTGCCTTTGCCACTGCCCTGGCCTCTTCCTTTCCACTCTCTCCCCACTGCCCCCCTTGAATTCAAGATTCCCTGGAGGTCGAGCCTAGTGTAATTACAAGGTATCTGCTGCCTCCCCATAAATCTAATAGACTTTTTGGCCTTGTCAGATTAAAACTTACCTATCAACCCGCTGCAGTCCTCTAGATCTCCCTAAATCTGTACTTGGGAGAGAATTTATGGCCAGGAATTGCATTTTGCAAAATGATTAAAGTTGCCAAACAGCCATAAAAAGTTGCAGGAGGAGATATGGTTTTTTTGAAAGTCTGCTTAATTTATAAGGGGTGGAAGGTTTATTGTCATTTAGAGTCCACAGCGAGGCAGCGATGGAGCGTTCGGCGGCAGCTGTGCACAGCTGCTCTCGCTTTATGCCTTTTACATGTTTTTAAATTGCCCTGTTTGAATCCGGCCTTCTGCAGTAGCAGAAATGCCCCGATTTGCAAGGAAGAGGCTCTCATGCCCTCTGGTGCTTTGCCCCACGTGCCCCCACTTCTAGCCCCACCCCAGGTGCACCTTCTAGAAGCTTTTCTGGCTGATCTCTCCCCATGCTGACTGCTCCCTCCCCTCCTGGGGTCCTCTGCTGGCCCCTCAGAAACATTAACAAGCACTCACATGTGGAAAGGCTTTTAAGTTTATAGGCAATTTCATATGTCGTATCTTAGTACTTATCACCCCGGATTAAATGATTAAACGAGATAAAACATGTAAAGCTCTAAACACAAGGCTGCTACCTAGTGAGTAATAAATAGAATCAGGGCTCCCGTTTATTGACCCCTTATGAGGTGCCAGGACCTCTGCACTGAGCTTCACGTGCATTAATTCATATGATCTTGGCCGCTGCTCTGCACAGTGAGGTAGCTGTTAATTGTGTCTGTGTTTTAGGAGGCTTAAAGAATTTAAACTCAAGGTCACATAGTAAATGCTCAATGAATATTCGCTGTTATTATTCATATCATCAGTGCAGAAGTCCTGTTTGTCTTCCACCTTGGCACATAGTAGGCATTCAGGAGGTATTGTGAATGCAAGCATGTGTGCATACCTGAATGATACTTTTGTTAAGTACAAGGATCAGACTTCTATCACCTTAAGTCTCACCTTAGTGCTGGGCCTAGAACTAGAGGCATAATAGGGCTTATTTACATATATGAACAATGATTGAACAATAATCAATATTGATTATTAATATTTAATCCTTAATAATCCTATAAGGGTGGTTTTAGGAATTTTGTCTTGCAGAGGTGGAATTGGAGGCTGAGAGGGTATATGGCACCTGCTCACATCACAGCAACAATAGCAGAGCCAGGATTCTGGATTCCAAGTCTATTGATATATATTTATTTTATTTTATTTTTTGAGATAGAGTCTCACTCTATGCCCTGGGTAGAGTGCTGTGGCGTCATATCTCACAGCAATCTCAAACTCTTGGGCTCACGTGATCCTCTTGCCTCAGCTTCCAAAGTAGCTGGAACTATAGGTGCCCACCACAACAGTGGGCTGTGTTTAAGAGATGGGGTCTTACTCTTGCTCACACTGATTTCAAACTCGTGAGCTCAAATAATCCAACTGCCTTGGCCTCCCAGAGTGCTAGGATTGCAGGTGTGAGCTACCATGTCCCGTCTGTTGTTGTTGTTTTTTTTTTTAACCACAGTCTATCTGACTACCTGTTAGGCCTTTGGGTTAGATTTAAAAGTTTTTCTCCTTCATCATTATCATATGTAATAGTTAGTAAATATCTATTATTTACCAGCTACAGAGAATACCCCTAATAATCCTGACAACACACTTACAAGATGGATATTACTTCCTCCATTGTATTGATGTGGAAACTGAGGCTGAAGGAGGTTGGGCGGCTGAGCTGAAAGCCCAGGCATGTGTGGTTCTCAGGCAGGCAGTTATAATAAAGGAGGGTGGTTGCTGTAAGGAGGGAAGGTCTTCAAACTCAGCCCAGAGAAGGGTGGGAGGAGCAGAGGAGTGTCAGGGAACGCTTCCTCCAGAATGAGCAGGGATTTTTCAGAGAAATGATAGAGAATCATGTTCTAGGCAGAGGGGATGATGTGGAGGCAGGAAGGAGGAAGGCTTACTGAGGGCCGTAGTGCTTAGCCTGGCCAGAGGCAGTTTTGTACTCCCTGTGGCCTCAGTCTGGAACTCTTCCTTCCCCCAGGTGTAGAGATGCTTAAGGTGGAAGAGGGACCCCAGAGTTGTCAGCTCTGCCTACATACCTTCCTCTTTTACCTGGGGTCAGGCTCACTTGGCTTCTGCGAGCGTCAGGGAGGTAGAGTGTGGCCTGCTGCTGGCCTATGGTGGTGGGTCTGGGACTCTCAAACTCACCTCTGTCCCTTCATCTATATCTTGGGGCCTCATCCCTCCTTCCCCCAGCCTGGGCATGGCCTGGGAAGGAGCCTCCTTCTCTACTTTTCCTACCTCACAAATGTCCCATGACTTGGGAGAAGCCCAGAGACATCTCCAGGCTCTTCATTCATTCATTCAGCAAATGCTGTCCGAGCACCTGCTATGTTCTGCGTTCTGTTCTAGGGGCGGGGAACACAGCAGTGTAGCAGGCCAGACCATTGTCCGAACGGAGGTTATCACTAGCGGATAAAATGATTTTAGAGAATGACATATGTCTTGATGTTAGAACAGCAAATTGGCACCACTGGAAGAGACTCAAGCATGAGAAGCATCGCTTAAGTGAGCATGTGGGGAGATTAACTCCAAAGAGGGACATTCGAACTGAGATTTAAATAAGAAGCCCATCGAAGGGAGATCAAGAGGAAGAATATTCTATAGGCGTCCTCAAACGTTTTAAACAGGGGGTCAGTTCACTGTCCCTCAGACCATTGGAGGGCCGGACTATAGTTTAAAAAAAAAACTATGAACAAATTCCTATGCACCCTGCACATATCTTATTTTGAAGTAAAAAAACAAAACAGGTACAGGCGATTGCACTAATGTACACAGTTATGATTTAACAATAAAAACAAAACAAACAAAAAACAACAAAACGGGAACAAATACAATCACACTGCCTCATGTGGCCCACGGGCTGCAGTTTGAGGACCCCTGTACACCAAGGGAGCCACAGGTGTGAAGGCCTCAAGGTTGGAATGAACTTTACCAACTCAAGAAGCTTAATGAGGCTGGAGCTTGGAGAGCAAGGGACAGATGTGTGTGTGTGTGTGTGTATCCAGTTGTGTGGGGGCTTGCAGACCACAGCTAGATTTTAGATTTTACCCTAAGTGCTCCCAGAGCTCTTGGAGGCTTGGGTGGGGGAGTGGGAGGGAAACATCTGATTTACATTTGTAAAGGATCATCCTGCCCTCTGTGTTGAGAACAGATTATCAACAGTCAGGGCAGCTACACCTCTTAACCCACACCACATTCTTCTCCAGATACACTGTACTCCATTGGACCTCCTGGTCTTTGCACCTGCAAACTCCTCTGCCAGGAATGTGTTTCTGCTTAATTTCTAGAACATTCCTCTTCATGCTTCAGGAACCAGCTCCCTAGAAACCTCATGGTGGGTCCTTTGCTTCTACTGTAGGCAGGGTAAGTTCATGTTCCCATTGTCATAATTCAAGTCCAGCCATATGCAGACCCCTGTCTCTGAGTCCCTCTCCCTATTGGACCAGGAGTTTCTCAAACACTAGGAGTGGGGGTGACATAAGGCTGAGAGCCCAGGTCCCTGCACCCAGCCCAGACCGGCTTAGTGCAGGTGCCTGACAACTTGACAAATGCTTGGTAGGTTGACATGAACTCTTCAAAGGACCCAAGTCATTGACAGAAACACTAGGTGAGCAAGCACCTTTTGTTTAAACAAGTAATAAGATTAGAAGCACAGGGGCATACTACTTACCATAACATTTAAATTAAATCTATGCTTGCTAAGAATCTTGGCATCTGGAGGTTGAGTTTCTAAGTGTTTACTAAAAGAGCCTTAGCCTCTGATTGTCAAAATTTGAATAGTTCTCTCACAAGGACTATTCCCTTGTTACCTTGAGATTAGGGATGTTTGTTAAAAACAATACACTTGTTAGAATACTTCTTGTAAATACTGGTGTTGGAAAGAATACGTTTGTTAAAATATCGCCTGTATTCCTGTAAATACTGAAAGTGTGTCCGCTTATAGCTGTAAACCTTTGTCGCAGGATGCTACATATGCTGCCTGATTTCTTTTCTAATTAATCCACCAATGTAGAAGAACTATGCATGTTTTTATTAAGCTAGGGATGTATTTAAGAGCTGTTTTCCTTGTTCGAGATGTGTACAAATACAAATTAAAGAATTTTGAAACAATGCAGTGCCTCATTCTCTGTCAACCATAAGCTTGGTGAAGGCAGGGACCTGGGGCCCTTATTTGCTGAGGCAGCTCCAGGACAGACCCTGCCTATCGCAGAACAGGCCAAAATAGGTGCTTGTGGATGGAGGAATGGGTGAACCTGAGTACAGGCCAGAGCTCCTTCCATCAAGTTCAAATATTCCTCCTCCCATCATGAGAGTGTGTGGTCAGATGGACAGATGGATTCACTGCAGTGCTGTGATCTGTCCTCACCCCAGGCAGCCCTATGAGCATGGCACAGACCAGTCTATGGCTGTAAGGCCTGGCAACCCCTGGGTGAGTGCTAAAAACTGCTTCCTGAGATCTGCATGCTTGACCCCTGGGGTGCCCAGCAATGAGATATGAGGAAATGGCTGGAAAATTGAAATATTTAGTTTTCACACAATATGTGGCAAAGACACTAAGATTCTGGACAAGTTGTCTCATTTCTTTGAGCCTCAGTTTTCTCTTCTGTAAGATGGGTATCATAATGTATTTTGAAAGGCAGCTCTCCAAAGCCAAGTGGCCCTGTTTGACTGAGGAGCAGACAGGTGTCACTGATTCCCACCACCTCCATCCTACTTTGGCCTCTGACATCAGGGTAGAGGATCAGGAAAAAGGACCTTGTCCCAATTCTGGTTTATGACTGCTTTGAGATGCCTCAGAGCCCAATGTGAGGGGAGATTTCAAGGCTATACCAGACTCTGTCATTTGTAACATTCAGCACAGAGAGCCGGTGTGTGCGTTCTTCCTGACAACAGTGTTAATTGCTTTGTACTCCCAAATTGAAGGGATCCTGGCAGGTGGCTGTGTACAACCGGGTGCCAAAGGGTGATGTTAAACTTCATATCCACGGGCCTCTCTTGTAGTAATCATTCATTTATAAATAGTTGCTAAGAGCCTACTATATGCAAGTGCCAGGCAGCACAGGGGATGGAGCAGAAGAAAGCCAGTCCCTGCCCTCAGGAGGCCCGCCTCCTAGTGGGAAAAGGGGAAGTTTTTTGGGGGGAGACACACAGGCAGTTGGGGTTTGTGAGGTCGCTCACTTCTGGAAGTCACTGTCCCTCTCCAAGCTGACCCTCTAATGCTCATCTTGAAGTTGCTGGGAGAATTAAGGAAGATGATGTCTGTTTGGTGTCTGCTATGGCACTGTGCATATTCTGTGTGCTCCTATGTTGGAGATTCCGTTCTCTCTCCAGGCACAGAACTTCTTGTGTTTCTTTTCTGGTGTCTGTGGCTTTGCCTTAATTTTCAGGCAGAGTGGAAAGTGAGAGATACCTTTTTGCTTAGGGCTGAAGGTGAGCCTCTTTTATGGCTTCAGGGACAGCCTGTATGGGAGGTGGTATGGGAGGAAGAAGGGAGACCCATGGAGATCTTGAGAGAGGGTGTGCAGTGCCTCTGTCCTTGCTGCTGATATGGAAGCAGAGGGAGGCAGGGCCTATGTGGGCAGACCAGGGTGGGGGAGCACGGGCCAGGCAGAGCAAGAAACACTGAAAACAGTTACACCTTCCTCACAAGGTTCCACCAAAGAGCCACGGCTTCTCTCCATGTAATGTATCCAAGTGGTTGTTCTAGAACCAACAAGACCCCCACTTGAAACCCTCCACCAGCAAAGTGGAGGGTGGCATTGTTGTGCATCATAAAAATCAATGGTTCTTTTGCTAAGTGGTCAATATTTATTTGGCTTCAGCATTATTTAATTCAATGCATCAATTAGAGATAGTGTAATGTCTGCTCTGGTCTGCAGCCCCGGCTTCTGTGTGTCGTTACCTCATCTGTTTGAGATCACTCACGTCCTTACGTCTCTGCTCCTTTGTCCCCTTGCATAACTCAAGGACAGGAGTAATTGACGTGAAACTTTTAAAAATTAATTTCACTGCATATGCCACTGAGGGAGAGTGCAAGTCCTCCCAGCCATTTATAACGTCACGGTGATTGGTCCTGACAAAACAATACCTTAAAAACTCACCAAAGTAAATTATGGCCCAAGCAAATGGCTGCTCCGCGGCAGGGCCGGAGGCTTGGAGGGGAGCCAGGCAAAAACAAAGTAATGTGCTTTTGATATTAATAACAGAGATGATATTGATCTGCAAGCTAGTGTCACTTCTCCACTCTGGCAAGGAGATTGCTCCCGGCATTTAGTCCACTGAAAGCCACTTTCCATGCAGGCCATTTAATTTTGTGAGTCTTTAATTATGTGAAATGGAGTCTAGTTAAAGGACCAGGTCCCAGTTTTGCCGGGCGGAGACATGGGCTGTGATTCAGGAAGCTGTCAGAAATGAATATAACTCAATTCTTAGATCTGCAAATGCAGTTGTCTTTCTAAATGTTTATTTCATTCCTGCATTTCTCTGGCCTGGTGCCACGGTGCATCAGGACAGACACAGACGCTGATTATAGGACCACATTTTTCAAAGGACCTGAAGTTAATGTGCCTGTTTTCTGCATAATAAAAGTCATAACTCACAGGGCCACCAACGCCTCTCCCCTGACAGGGGGCCTGGGCAGACGGCAGGAGGGCGGTGCATCCCAGCTCAGGCAGCCTGCGTGTCCTGGGCCTGGCCCAGTTCTGGACATTCGATCTCCTTGCAGAGCTGTGACAGACCACGCTGGCAGACCGCAAGGCAGACCACAGGACAGCCTGTGGGGCAGATTATGTATCAGATCATGCAGAGGCTCATGAGATGGATCAGGCAGAAACCCACATATCAGACCACAGCAACATCCACACTCCTCATGTAGGCTTCAGGAAACATCATCACTACAGCTCTCTGGATGCCCTGGGTTTGCCTGGGTATCCTTCCTGGGGTCAGATCAGGTCAAAATCCCTTTGTCCCTTTTTCCTACATACACACAGCCCTCTATGCACCTGTATGCTCTGCAAATGCACCCTTTCACCTGTGTGCACACCTACATGCTCTAGCAAGCACACACACAGCTCTGGACTCTCTTGCCTTCTGTGTTATAATTGTTCCTCATGCTGCATGCTCTGACCCCATCCCCATCCAGGCTGAATCCCTCTTGTGCATGACTGAGGGTCCTCTTGTTGAAATACATTTTTGGCATTTAGTGTTCAGGCATCATGGGGCTGATGGCCGCCCCTTGGGTGTTAAGTGATAGGAGCTACCCAGAGGTGTGCAGGGCAGCCTGTCCAGTAACACTCTCCTGTCACCTGGGCCCTGAGGACTTTATTACAAAGAGGGGTCAGTGTGGAATAGTGAGTCTTGAAACTCAGCTCTCTGAAAGCTCTACTTCTCCAGTCAAAGGTTAAGAGCTATAATAACCAGAATCACAAAGACAAAATGCCACAGAATATCCACACTTTGCTTAACAGAAAGATGCATCAGAACTTCACTCAAAGTTCTTTTCTCTTACTTTGCAAATAGTTTTGACAGTCTCTATTATTGTTTTTCCAGTCTACGGAGGACTTAGAAGTAGAAAAAAGAGGTGGAGAGTAGCTTCCAGATGTAAAAGCAGCCACTGCAGCAGGAAATCATAGCTGGAGGTAGAGGATACAAGAACAACTCTAAAAGCAGCCAAAAGAACTCAATATGGTGATGTTTTTCTAAGTGAATTTTATAGGGCAATGTGAGGAAATGAGTTGTTTTAGTCCAGGTAGTGTTGCTATAACAGAATACTTGAGACTGGGCGATTTATAAATAATAGAACTTTATTTGGCTCATGGTTCTGGAGTCTGGGAAGTCCAAGAGCTTGGCACTGGCATCTGGTTGGGACCTTCGTGCTGTGTCATCCCCTGGCAGAAGATGGAAAGGCAAGAAAGAGCAAGAACAAGAGAACAAGAGAGAAAGAGGAAAGTGGAATTTGTTTTTGTAACAAAACAACTCTCATGGCAATATCCTAATTGCCACTTCTTAGGCCCCACCTCCTAACAGGACTGAACAGGACTGTGTTAAGGGTTAAATTTCCAACACACATGAACTTTGGGGGACACATTCTATCCACATCAGAGGTGTATTCTCAAATATATTTAGGAAGTGCTGGGTTGAAGGAAGTCAGGCAGGTTTGTTGTCTGCAGGAGATTTTAGTGCTTCTAATAGGTTATATGCTATTATGCACTGTGTACCTCTAAGGACAGGGGGACAAAATTCAATTTTTTACAAGTTTATTTACCCATGATTTTGTTTTTCTTTAAGTCCCTACACCACAGAGTTTTGAGGGTTTAGTATTCAGCTGAACATTCTCAGGGTAATATTGATACACAACAATTAATGTTTATACTGGCAACTATAGTGGACACCATCTGTTTTTAGCAGGCACTGGCTCTCCCTCTCCTTGCAGAAATAGCCCTCCACAATTTTTTAGTACATATGGTTTAATTGGGACTCTGTTCTTCAATGCTGGAAGTGAGCACATAACCCATGCTAAGTCACTCATGACACCGTATAGCCTGGGCCTCAATGATTGGTTTGAGGATGGGCACATGGGTCAATCACAGCTATTCAGATGCTATGGGACTTTGCAGGGAATTCTGGGTAAAAGGAAATTTGACTCAAAGGTGGGAGATGTGAAGCCTGGAGCTATGGCAACCATTTTCCTACCACCTGGAATCTAAGAAGAAGTCAACATGGAAGACATCAGGGCCAAGAGGTGGAGAGAAACCAGGTCTTCTTTTTTTTTTTTTTTCTAAAGATCAGTTTTGGTGCTGTGTGGAGATTAAATTGGAAAAAGGGCCCAGCATGGAGACCTATTAGTAAACAAGTACTGGAAAGAAATGATAGTTTCTGGGATTAGAGAGGAGGTGGTGGCGAGGGCTATTTAGGAGACAGTATTAACCTGGAGAATGTTTAGATGGGATGAGAAAGCAGGAAGCAAAGAGGATGTGTCCCAGGTTTCTGGCTTGTGAAATAGATGATGATGATATCTGAAACAAGGATGAGTCTTATCTTGGGAGGATGGAGTGGAAGGAAGGTCATCAGTTCATTTTGGTTATACTGGAGTTCAAGGACGGTTGAGAAATCTAAGTGGAAATGTTGAGTTACACATTGACTTAAGGTCAGAGGAGAGCCTTGAGTTGGAGATATCACTTGGGGAGACATTGGCTCTTGCAGGGTAATGAGCCACCCAAACCAATGTCTGGGACAAAAGGATGAAACTTTATTTTTTATTTTTTATTTTTTTGTTTTTTTTGTTTCATAACTTCTTTATTGAAACAGTTTATATATACCATGAAATGTATAGTTACAGATGCCACCAGAAAATTTTTGTCATCTTGAAGAATAGTTTTTTTTTTTAAAATTTAAATTTTATTTTTTTTTATTATAGATAAAAATATGCACCATAGATGTGGCCCAACCCATTACCGTCCCTCCACCCAAACCACCCCCCTCCCTTCCCCTTCCTTGGTCCTTTCCCCATAGTCTTGTGGTATAGTTGGGTTATAGTCTTCACGTGAAAGCTATAGTTTAGCTTCATAGTAGGGCAGAGTACATTGGATACTTTTTCTTCCATTCCTGGGATACTTTGCTAAGGAGAATATGTTCCAGCTCCATCCATGTAAACATGAAAGAGGCAAAGTCACCATCTTTCTTTAAGGCTGCATAGTATTCCATGGTATACATGTACCACAATTTGCTAGTCCATTTGTGGGTCAATGGGCACTTGGGCTTCTTCCATGACTTAGCAATTATGAATTGGGCTGCAATAAACATTCTGGTACAGATGTCTTT
>CAUYPK010113906.1:0-18282 GCA_963574355.1 Loris lydekkerianus | reverse complement strand
GTCTGGAAGCGTGATTCCTCCCGATTTGCTTTTATTTCTAAGTAATGTCTTGGCTATTCGAGTTTTTTCCTGTTTCCATACAAAACAAAGTACTAATTTTTCCAGGTCTTTAAAATATGACAGAGGTGCTTTAATAGGGATTGTGTTAAATTTTTAGATTGCTTTAGGTAGTATAGACATTTTAACAATGTTGATTCTTTCCAGCCATGAGCATGGTACATTTTTCCATTTTTTAACATCTTCAGCTATTAGAACTTCACTCCGCAGAAAATACAGGGTGTCCATAAAGTTTGTGTTTAATTTAAACCAGTTGGCTATTTTTAATTGTGCATGGACTTTATGGAGACTCAACACACTCTTGTCTTCTATAGGCACTCAACAGCTGAAACATCTGAGGCTACTACCCTGACCTTTCTTCTTCTTCAAGTTCACTTTCTTTTCCTGCACACTTGCTTTTTGATTATGAAAATAAAAAGTTCTGCCCTGATACTTTTTCCCATATCTTCGTGTATTTTTCTTTGGGCCCAGAAATGTCATTTAGCCACAAATCTAGACCTTCCCTTGCTCAGAAATAGTTTCCTTATTGGGTCTTCTTTGTCTCACCATTTGCTCTGGGAATTTTTACAAAAGCATAAATTATCTGTATTTACCAGCTCCCCCACTCTCCCTACACTTATTACGATCATCTTTTTAGCTTTTTCCTGGGGCATAAAAGCCAACCTTTAGATCAGGTAACCTGGACGCTAAAAGGAGAAAGGCCCCCTCCACAGACAGGTGTCGGGATGAGGACAGCACACAGGACACTTCCACAACCAACTACCTCCTCAGCCTGCGGGGCCCGGAGCCTGGTTCCAGGCTGCCAGGAGAGATATGTTTAGCACTGATGATCTCATCTTGCAGAACAGCCCCAGGGCTCAGGGAAACATCACTCTGATGGGTTGAAAGTGGACGTCACTGCCCTGTAATGAAGGTGGAAGGCACAAGACCCTCCATCAGCTCACCAAAAAGAAGCACTAAGACCACGAGGTCCAGGGGCAGGTGATGGCCAGGGCCTGACCAGCAGGAGCAGGCCAGGCACACTGACAGACCACTCTCCCCTGGTCCCTAAGACCCTAGGCACAGAAAGCTGAAGCTTCAAGGCAGGTCTATAAGTCCCGGAAGACTTAGTCTAAGATGAATGGGAACCCACACCAGGCATTCTCATTGTGGAGTTGTGCTTCTGTCCTGTGAACCTCCCCTCATGCCCATAGCAGGACATGATGTGGCAGAGTATTTACAAATGCAGCAGCCTGTGCAAGGCAGGGCAGACTAGGGTGCATTCCCTGTGCTGTTTACTTCAAATAAGTCCTTGGCAGGGCCAAGAGTGAGGGTCCATTGCCCCTCCCAGTGAATCAGTGGCAGAAAGGGACAAAAACCCGTCGCTGGGTGGACACCCATATCCTCCCACTGGCTCAGGCGGCCTCTCCGCAGCTCTGCTGTTGGTTTTCTGGCTTTCTTAGCTGGAAACTGTTGCTGCCCAGACCGGCTGAGGGTTTCGGTGTGTTTTGTGGTCAGATTCCCTCTCATGCTCCCAGAGAAGAGAGGCCACAGCAGGCCCTCCCATGCTGCCCAAAAGCAGTCCTGGGGGGCAGTGGCGGGGAGCTCCTCCTCTGGGTGACCACACCTCCCTCTTGCTTCTGTAGCCAATGGACATCGCCCCAGGAGCCTTTCCGACCAAGGAGGATATGAAAGTAACTTAGAAAAATGAACTTGACACCTCTCAAAAAGAAGGAAATACATTTCTAAATGTCAAATAAACATCGGTACTTGCAGAAGGCAGGACCCCACAGAAGAGAGCGGTCCGTATCACACCACTAAAGCTGATGGATGGTGATGGTGAATAAATGTTGTCATATAAAAAAGGCCAGGTTTATATCCAAGCACGCCAGGGCCACCCCTGTGTCAGTTTCAGTCATATTAGAGAGTATCAGCTCCCTGTGAACAAGGGTTGGGAGGCTGATAAATTCCAGACTGGGAAGAGCCCAGGGACCGTAATGAGAGACTGTCAGAGAAATCAAAATGTACTGAGAATTTGGGGTGACCACCAAAATAAAATCTGTCCTTCCATAGACAGCATGAACATTATTGCAGTTAAAGGAAGGAAACTTCTGCAAGTAACTTAGAGTGGAACTGACAGCATCTTTTCAAGGGAAGACGTTAGAGAAAGCTGCTAGAAGAAATGGCAAGAGACAGGACAGGGCTGCACACTTGGAAAGAGGCCCTGGAGCTGCACAGAGGGGCCCAAAGGGTGGCCGCAGGGTCCGCTGTGGGAGTGAAGAATCTGGATGAGGGTCAGGTGCACAGTCCTGGGCCAAGGTCAGATCCCACACACACGCACACACATACCACCTTCGGCACTGGGGCATTTTGGGAAGAAACAAAATTATTTCAGATTGTGAACCATTTGTCCTGTAGAGGCAACATGAGATTTTTCTTTTCTGGTGTTCTTATAATTAAAAGTGAGCTCATAAATCGAACCCCTTGTTTCCAGCCTACAGGAGGTGGTAGGAGGGAACCTGAGCTTTGCAGAGCTGAGTGTGCCCTGCCTATCCCACATTCCCCAGCCAGGTGGCTCACCCAATTGCAGCATCCCACATGTAACAGGGGCTCGGTGAGTGGCCAAGTGGCTCTGATAAATTATATCTCACCATCTTCAGTGGGCTCCCCAAAGTTCTTTCGAAAAGACATTAAGTACACATGTGCGTGCGTGCATGCACACACACACACACACACACACACATAATTAAATCCCACTAGGACTGGTTATTGCCTCTGTTTGGAGCCTCTGATGTTACCCCTAGAGACCTCACCTCTGGGGCCTTCCTCCTCTGCACCTTACCCTGCCTAGGTTTACAGAGCTACTCACACCCATGGAGTCTGATGACTCTTTTTAGAAGTTTACTAAACACAGAAAGTCATACAGAACCTCCCCATCTTCTTAATTTTTATTAGCTTTTTCCTCCTAGTGAGTCAAATAATGTTCTGCAAAAGTAAAGTCCTATTACTCATTCATAAGAGACGTGGAGGGTGCATCCGTTAATATGTTTATTGCTCAAATGTACTGAGCACGAACACTGCCAGGGTGCCGGGAGCAGATGTGGGAGTGACTTTCTTGGCTCCTCCTCGCCTTCCCTAGGCTTGAGAGATGGTTGCCATGACCACTGGAGGAGGCATATTCTGTTCCCACTTTCAAGCTGCTCCTCCCCTGAGCATCTGAAAGCTGTGTGTACCCACATTTACACGCCTTCATCCTCTGGGGGGAAATGAGGACAAAGAAAGGGGACCCCCCCAGAGAAGAAGGGATGTCAGAGACATAAGTAAACTTCATTTCTTGCCATGGGCCAGACCACTTTATCACTGTGTCCACCCCAGCTCCCAGCCCCCAGGCCCCCCGCTCCCAGCCCCTAACCCTGCTGCTTCCTTTCACTTCTGCCCCTGGACAGAGCAAGAATTCAGACAAAAGCAAAGGTCGAGGAAAGAGCAAAGGTCTCCTTTCCCCTGTCCTCAGACCCAAGTCCCTCAAAAACAATCAAATTTAAAACAGAGAGATTACATTATCACTAAGCTAATTATGGGAATCACACTTAGGCCGGCTGCCAGGAAGCGAGGTCACCAAGCAAGAGGCATTAAAATTAAAATTAAAGGCAGATGCAAGAAGCACTTTAAAAAGCAACTGGGAGACTCATTACCCCCAGAGCCAGAGGAGAAGGCAACCACCCTGATGGCTGAGACCCCGTCCATCTGGGCAATAGTCAGAGCATTTGACAGCTAAATAGCTCCACTCCGTCATGATCTTTAAGCCAAAGTGGGTGAGTCACAGGTAACCTGATTAGAGGGTATGCTGCTAATTTCCCAGAGAGAACACAAGGGAGGCAGATGCTCTAAGAGGGTGACCAGCTCCAGGCTTGAATGCAGAGAAGGGTCTGCTGGCTGCTAGGTGAGTATGCCTGGGTGCACTTGGCTATGCCTGAGTGTCATAGGTGTGCGTGTGAATCAGGTACACATGCAGACTTATGACTGTGCATGTGGGGGGGGCAGCAGGCATGCATGAGTATATGCCTTATCTACCTGAAAATAAAAGGTAAAGAGTTTAGAAAGCATCAGAGAGCCCCTCCTACCATAATTGCCACCAGGCAACTCCTTAGAAGCTTTTTGTGACAGCCAAGGCCCTCCCCATCACTGCCACTAGCTCAGCCATGAAAATACATATCATGTTGCCCAGTTTAGGATGATGGATGTTTCCTCCTGCACTGTCAATGCCATGTAAGTTTAAGACACGTTAGCCAAAGACTTGGCAGTCTACAAAATGACTCTGGGAGAGCTAAAAATCAATTTTTCTTCAAACCACTCTGCAGGATGGCTGCCTTCACACAGGATTCCAAGTCCACAGGTCTCTTGCCTTTTCCAGAGAGAAGCAGGCTTGCTGGGAACCCAGCAAGGAGATCTGGAGTTCGTCTTAGAGTCAGTAGTCAGCTTGGCGTTCCTTGCCCAGAGGAATGGGGTTCAAAGGATAATATCCTGCCTGTGTCCGGGGTACATTTTTAGAACTCATGGTCAACAAAGTGGGGTCAGAGGAAAAGTAGGGGGTGATCTTTGGAAGTTAAATTACTTAAGGAAAATTAATTTGGAAATCTCTATTTAATTGTAGGTAAAAGAAATGATTCAATATATTTGGATAATTAAATTATCTAAGAGACATCTGCTGGGTGCAATCTAATCATTGCATTTGGTAGAAAAGTGCTCTCCTTCTTAAGGAAAACCAAATTCAGGGAGGCACTAACACCCAGAGCTTGACTCTAATGAAATTCAATGAACAACTCTAATTTCAATTTTAGGAGAAAAATGTAAATCACATACACACAAAATGACAACCCAAGAGAA
Source organism: Loris lydekkerianus (assembly GCA_963574355.1). Lineage (NCBI taxonomy): Eukaryota > Metazoa > Chordata > Mammalia > Primates > Lorisidae > Loris > Loris lydekkerianus. Next base: position 13,362 of record CAUYPK010113906.1, on the reverse strand, counting down.
GGTTTAGTTAGACTTAAAAAAAAATAAGTCTCTAATACTATGTCTAAGGTTGATGACACCAAATCAGCCATATCCTGTCTTCTTGCACATTTCTTTTCTAATATTAAGCAGGAAAAGATCATAAGCTCTTAAGTCAAGAAACACCAGGCACATTATGGATGACCAAGAAGGTGTTTCTTGATGGAATGTTGAAGTTCACAATAGTCATCCTTAGGGTAAGCCATATTGACAAATTATTAAAAAATATTCCCTTCCCTTATCATCCCCTTCCCTACACATCTGCACACAGGCCTCTGTCTGTGGCAGGGCTATAGCTCCCACACCATTCAATACAATAGGAGTGGCACCAGCGTGTGCCACCACCAAGCCACAGCCTTCACGGCCATGGTACAGCTCTGCCTTCTCTCTTTTCCTCGCCACAAAATAGGCACATCCCAGCCTCTGACCCAGATTAATGATGTAGAGCAGAGCTTCTTCCAGCCCAGGTGCATCTGAACACGGACTGGAAGTAACCTGTGTTGTTGTGAACCACTTAAATCCGGGGTTGTTACCACAAGAAGATAACTTAGCCTAAGATAACATATACACATGGACACACACACACAGGCAGTATAAGGTCCTAAAACCCAGTGGCCAATCTCCAAATGCATTTTTTTATTCAGCACTTGTTACTTTGAGGGCAATACTGTAGGGCACATGAAGTTCAATTGGGAAAAGGTTTAGACACACTGGGGTAAAAAAGATCCAACTATATTAATGAACAGCATTTTCTCCATGAAGAAAATGAACAAATTCCTTTCAGAAAAATGTCTCAAGTATAACGGTGAAATCTTCTATTGCCTATGATTTCCAGGTAATCAAAATGTGACCAAATAAAACTTAAATTGGTAAAATGGATATATTATAAGGCTATTAATTTTAGAAAAGGATTCTTCATTTTAGAAAAAGATTCATTGGCTTCCTTCTATGAATTCATGTTTGCTACCCAAAGTCCTGAAACCCTTCATTCGACAAGAAGACCACAGTTCCATGGGGGTAAAGAAGCAGTCAGTCCTCCCATAATCCCTTCAGCCATTGCCCTGCCTCGGTCATGCAGGGGTCTGGTGTCCCCAGCTGCCACCCTAGCTCCAACCGGCTGAGGACACTTCACGTCAACAACATGCAAGTTCAGATCCACCCAGGGCCTAAGCCAATCCTGCCTGGTTAAACCCCACTGGATCTAAGAACAATTCATTCCTTATGTGACATTTAAAATGTATTTTTCTCCCCCAAGGTGGTATGTCTCGGGAGGTGGGGGGGTACAGCACAACTTTGATCATAAATATTAAATAAAATATTCTGTGTATGCTAAACTGATTCTTTTATAATATGGCTATATAATTATGTACAACTTCTCAAAAAAATCTGCTTACACCTCATGAGAAAAACCTGTCGTATAGGAATCCTGTTTCTGGTAGAAAATCATGGACAAAATCCTAGGCTCTGTGGGGAAAGTAAGAACAAAAGGGACAGAGCTGAATTATTGCTGGAGGAAATGTGGGTAATTGAGCAGAAAGATCAAGGTCAACAGTTTACTGACTTACAGTGAACTGAAGATATTGAACTATCTCCATTGCTACCCAAAACCATGATGTGCCTACGATGCCCACTTGATTTTAGGTATAATCCTGCCAGAAGCTGAAAATGCAACTTGCATCTAAGACTGCCTGGAGGAGTGCCTGGAATGCAGTAGGACCTGGTTTAAGTCTGGGGTGTTGTGATGAAGGCAAGTCACGAGGCAGCTCGACATCATTCCACACTCTCAAGCCCGTCTGTCTCAGGGTGCACACGCACATCTCGGTGGGGAAATATTAGTGGTTAAGCAGAAAGACAACCCATGCCCTTCCCTTCCAACCTCCTTGCCTCCAAAGCCTTCTCTAGGAGAGAAAGAACCTTCCAGAAGGGGACTCAAAAAAAGTCCCAACAGAAAAATTGGGACCAGGTGAGGCACTAGGGATGCTGGAAGTTTGAGTAGTAAGAAGGCAGCACCTGGAAAGGGAGAGCCTGTGGGGTGGGGGAATCATACTTCTCTCAGACCCATCCTTGGCAAATCTTTGTTAAGGGGATTCACATGGGCACCAACAGACAGAGCAGGTCCACACAATAGACCCAAGTCCTGAGCCTGCTGTGCCATAACACAGGCTGTGAGGTCCACGGTCCACCCTTTACCTCTGCAACCCCTGACTCACATTGAGCTATGAGGACAATGGCAGGCTGGCACTGGACAGCGAGAGGTGGCCGGGGTGGGTGGGGAGGGTGTTCCTCTTTACAGGCCTTTTGCATTCTTTTAAAAGGAGATTTGACTATTTAAGGGACTAAGCAAGCACATCTCTGCCGGACCTTCCCATCCAATCACACTGTTCCCTCAAGTCCCAAAATCTATAAAGAAACTGGGGAGCCAGTGCTGCCCCAGGCCTCCCTAGCCCTACAGTCGTCCAATCTCGGTAAGTTAGAAGTACAATTCTACACCCTGACAGGAGGGAAAAGCAAGAGCTGAGAGTGTGAAAGTGAGCAAAGTAGCAAAAGGGTCCAGAGAAGAGCCAAGAGGCTGGGTCGGAGGGCTCAGCATTTAGAAAGGAAAAGAAGATTGGGTGTGTAGGAGGGGGCAGGTGACAGGCAGGAAGATGGGATGGTGAAGTTAGGCCTCTGCACCACGGGCCTTGCAAAGCAGCTATTGAAAAGACAGGGAGCCTGGGTGACCTGTGACATGAACAATCATCCAGAGTTGCAGGCCACTGCAAGGAAGGATTCTAGTGAGTAACCGAGAGACAGAGAACTCCGGCCTGTCCTGGGTGGTGGGTCAGCAGGAGGCAGAAAAAAGCACAGCCTGTCTGCTTTCCAGAAAACCTCCTGCCCTCCTCACGGCCACCTCCCACTCTGCCTTGGGATCTGAATGCCACATAATTGCTCCTTGAGAGGAAAGTTGCCCATGGAGGGAGGTTGGGAACACATGAGCAGCACGGAGGTGGGATCCCATTATTTCTCAGGTTGGAACCTCTGCTTTGTATAAAATCTAAATTTATCCAGGGCTCTAGAGACTCAAACATAAAGGCCTCAGGGCCTGAAGGCCAGGCAGCTGCCTGGCTGAAGGGCTGAGCTGGGGACCTGTGTCCTCACTGTCAGAGCCCACTTGTCTGTGGCAGGGCTATGGGTGTGGAGGCTCAAAAGGTTGAATGAGGCAAGTTCAGCTTTGCTTTTCTTATCTAGGAGGCTCAGCAGGTTGGAGCTGCATTAGGAAGAGGAACCTGTTGTACTTTACAGGATGAAGTACAGAGGGGAGTGCTTAGGGACAGGAAAATCAGTTACAACCACTGCAGGCATGAACCTCGAGGCCCTAAGCAGTACAGGGACAGATGAATGAAAGAAGGTTCTGCCCAGTGGGCACCTGGCCAGGTACCAAAGGCCGAGTGACCACCTCCTCTCACAGTTGTGGAGGTGACTTAACCCACAGCCCAACATCAAGGCCTCTGGTGGAGTCCGTGATATTATATACAGAGGTCAACCTTGGATTCGCTCGTGTGACCTCTGGGAAGTCAACCCCCTTTCTCATGGGTAAAATGGAAGTTGTAATATTCAGCCCAAGGAAATGTTGAGGATTACCTATAATAATCTCAGTACATAATAATGTGCATAAAACACCCAGAACAATGTCTCGGTCGACAAAGCATTCAGAGCACATTAGCTTCCTTCATGTCCCCTCTTTTCTGCCAACTCTCAGTCCTAAGGAGCAAGGTACCTCCCCACAGAAGCCAAAGTAAGAAGCATGGACTGTCTAAGCCATACATGCACATTCCCATCCACTGCTGAGTCCACATCTGAGTCTCTCTCCACCACCATCCCCAACACGCTCCACCTAGAACAACGGCACCTGCCATGCCTGGGCCTGGGCTCCAGGCCTCCCAGCTGAGGAAGAGCCCCACCCTGGTATTGGGGCTGTAGCAGCTGCTTTGCCTCCTCCAGGATTCTCAAGCTGTCCACACAACCAGAACCTCAGAGGCCCTCATTCTGTGCCACTGTTTCCAATCAAAGCCTTGCCCTTGTCCACACCACTAAAAGTAAACTTGAAGCTCAAAAGCACTGGTTCAATGGCCCAGAACAAAGGCCTTCAAAGGCCCTCACCTCCCCACTCTCAGCCCTTGAGGAGTCTGTCCTCGGAGTGACTGGACCAAGTGGCCACCTCACTGGATCTTGGTGAGCTGGACCAAGTGGCTTCCTCCTACCAGATTGAATACAGCAAAGCTTGAAATTGGGTTTAAAAAGATAACATCTTTCATCCTGCTCACCCTGTCTTGGTATCTCTTCCGTCTCTGTCTCCCCTGCTCAGATCTCATTCTGGAGAAGCCAGCTGCCATGTTGGTGTGTTCTGTCAGTAGCCCTCACAGACAGGCCCATGTGGCAGAGAGCTGACATTGCCAGTGAGGGACCTTGGAGGTGGACTCCCTGTATTCTGGCCTGAGCCTGGGGGTGACTGCAGCCCTAGCCAGCACCTTCTCTGTGGCCTGCAAGCAGCCCTTAGCCAGGGGACCCTGCTAGCCATTCCCAGATTCTTGGCCCATGGAAACGATAGTAAATATTGTTCTAAGCCTCTGTGTTTGGGGGAATTTGTTATATAGTAATGGATATCTTATACATGTGTGTCCTCTGGCCCAGGACAGAAGGCATACAGTAAATATGGAGCACTTGAAAGCTCTTTTTAAAAGTCACCATGAAGGTTCCTATGAGAAGCCAAAGCTTCTGCACAAAGCACCATGATACCAGGAAGCCAGCCCAGCAGCTGCATTCACAGGAAGGCCCCTAAGAATAAGTAGGGACTCTGAGAGACTCCCAGTCAGAACACCGACTGATGGGCTGTGGACCAGCCCATTGCCATGGCCTTCCCATCAAAGTGGTGGGGCAAAGCACAGCAGCTGCAGCAACGAAGACCTCCCCCGGCTCTGTCCGCACATCAAGATGCTGTTGTCCTCCACCCAGAGTCTAGCAGATATGTGCCCCGCGGCAAGGGTACCATGGACACCAGGGCCACTTCCTCATCTTGCCTCTGCCTCGGCCCTCTTCCCTGTACATCATGTCTTTCATCCTTTCCCATCTTTGTTGTCTTGGTTACATGGCCAGACTCTTGATATGCTGCTAGTTTTCATTTTAATGATATATCCTTGTAAAGCACAATATTTTACTTCAATTGCATGTGTCACTGGATAAATTCCTTCAGTGTGTCTGACATTTGTGTATCAGCTGACTGAATGTGCTCTATGATTTGGGGGGTTTCTGCAGCACTTTCTTCAATTTTAATGTCTTTGCATTTTAATTTATGATCAGGCTCTCTCTACACAAATGTGTATATATAATATATATACACACACATATGATTCTAAAAAGTGGCACATGTATCAATAAATCTTGAATTGGCAAAGCTCATTTAAAACAATCCCCTCAAATCATGTGCACAAGCAATGATCATTTGGAAAATAGAATGATGAGTGTTCCCGAGGTACCATTTACTGGGAGTTCAATGCGTGTTTTGGGAGAAGAATGCACCATGCCCAGCTATCAGTGGTTCCGGTGAGAACACCACCCCACGCTTGAGCAGGGCAACTCTGATCGACCCCTTGAGATCCTTCTGGGGACATGTAGGCAGGCCCAAGGGCAGAGTACTGAGAAATTGGAAGAAGTTAGAAAATAGGGCCAGCGGGACGCACTTCCATTAAGAGGATGGTTGAGCAAGGGCTTAATAGTGCTCCAGAATATAAAATAGGCTCAGAGGACATCAACCAGCTGAGTTCCTCTCCAGATCTACTGGGTACAACATGGAGAAAAGCTTAAACCCATCAGAAGAGATTAAAGGGAAGGAGAATGACCCATGACAAATGGATGGGTTGGCATCAGGCAAAGTGGCCTGAGGCAGCAAGGATTAACGACAGACCACATCTCTGCCCCTGGTCAGATGTGAAGTCGGGCAGGAGGTGGCACCATTGGTCTGCAGACTTTTCTGGAACACCTTCAGTCTCAGCCTCTCCTTCATGAAACTCAAAGGTTGAGATCCAGGCAGACTTAATACTTGCAAAACCAGAGGTAGAAAATACAGAAATGATACAGCAAAAACAAAAATGCTCTGATGGTCTTTTCCCTTCATGGAAATTAGTCAGCACTGATTCTGCCACGTTTCTTTTCCTTTCTGCTTGTGCTCGACACGTGGGAACCCGTGGCCACCCGGGTGTGAGACACACGCGGCAGAGCAGAGCTACCTGCCCCGGCCCTGCCTTAGGTAGTCTCCCGCCACCTCATCACAGGTGCCTCGCCAGTGTGGAGTCGCTCCGATTTCTGATACTTCCACCCATCAGGTACCTTCACGCGGCACTACTTTATTTTTAGTTAAAGTGTATTTGAATTTCCAGAGGAATTTTAAAAAGAATTCCTAGATACATTTAGGAAGCAGCAAAGCAGGAGCTGGACTCTGATCTGGTACTGCCTTGCCATTCCAGCATTGCGCACACACGTACACACACGCAGCATCGGTTCCTGAGAAGCGACGTTCAGAACAGCACTCGAGCCCAGGTGGTCTCCCACTACCCCCGGTGGACCCATGCAGAGGGTCTAGGGAACACAAGCAAATTAATTTTAAAACATACTCAAGAAAAAAAAAATCAGGAAGATTAAATTAATGTGCACAACAATTCCCAATAAGAAGGGTTTTTGTGTTATCTACTCCTATTGCCTTTCCTACCCAGAGAGGCTGAAGCGGATTGGCACGTGCACACACACACCTGAGCTCAGGCCCCACAACAGGCTGATAGCTGCCAGGGTTCTGCTTAACCAACATCTCCAGGGTGCTCTGCCCCTGATGTGCAAAGGGTTTAACCAGCAAAACCACCCAGGAAAGATGCACTCACAGAACGGAAGAAGCAATCACCCCCCCAAGCAGAAGTTTACTATGTTTTGGTTTACAGTGAATACTAGTCTCTCCCACTAACGCCCAACAGTAATTCACTGCTGAAAAGCAGCCATAAAAATGATCACTTAGTAAAAGGAAAGCAAGAGGCAGTGAAAGACAGAGACAGATGAAAAGGATTCCAGCAGAAATATTTAAAGCAAAGAATGATGTCCTTCTGAGACAACACTGACCTTGTGACCCCAATGTGGGTCAAAGGTGTTAGGTTTGCTTGACCCTACAGCAAGTCACAATGGTATTTGCCACTAGATTATTACCTATAGTTAAAATGTTAACAGCCCATACGTTACTTCTAAGTTTCTAGACACCTCATGATGTCTGTAGGATTTATACACCACATTCTATAACCACACATGGCTTTAACACTTGCTATGTACCACCCACAACACACACACACACACACACACACACATCAGAAAACATAAAAGACATCCAAATTGGTACTTTCATCACCTCCTTTCCCCCTGCCTCATGTGATGTGTGCACTAAAGGAGTGAAATTATGGTCATCAAAGGCAAGGTTGCAAATGATTGGCACCCACACCTTTCAAACAAAATGAAAAGTCAGTAATTTCGGGGCTGCCTACAGATAGCTCAGTCTAGCTCTGGGCCCCTGAAACCCATAGCAAACCCCCCTACTCTCAGCAAACCGCCAAGCCCCCTCCCACCCCACCACTTTCGCCCCCACTTCAAGTCTCTTGTCATATTGCAAAGAACTCTGAAAGGTCCTTGATACACACAGGAGATTATTACAGGGCTCAGAGAAGGCAACTGTGTAATTACGGCTACAGTATGATTTCCATTATTCTCACACCCTGGCCTCAGGCACTCACAAACTTCCAGCACAATCCTCCCACCCTCCTGCAGTCCCACAGCTTGCTGTGGCTGGGCTTCTGCCCAAAGGGTGACTGTGGTCCTGATAACGTCTGGGAACAGCAACTCAGAGTTATTGCAAGGAAAGGGGCATGGTGCTCAGTGAGCAAGGGGCGCTCAGGAATGCTATTGTCTAGGAAAAATAAATAAACCAGCTGCTTTTGCTTTTTATTATTTCAAACAACAGACTGGGCGGCCCAGCCTTCCTTTCCCAACTGAGACTTGTCCCCCTAGATTGCCTGTACTGAGTCTGCCAAAGCCGGAGATGAGCTCAGGCAGAACAATTAAAGAACTGCCACTGTGAGGCCAGGGAGCAGAAAGTTTGGTTGCCCTGTGGCCTGGTTTTCCCCTGGAGGACTGGGGCTCATTCCTCCCCCAGGGCCCCTCCACCTTTACCTTTCAAATGTTTATGTCTTGCTGGCCCCACCACCGATATGGATATTAGACGCATGTCCCGAGTGGCTGGAACAGAACTGTTCTCCTATAAACCCACCAGAAGCAAAGGTGGGAAATACCAACCAGTGGTTTCATGAAGGCCCAAGCTCCAGGCCAAGTGTGGCCTGTCACTGCTGCCCAGCTGACTGCTGGACTCTGCTCCCGGGCCTGCCCAGAAGGGTTGTCTGAGTGTGCTGTGTGCCCTGGCTGCTGGACCTCCTCATCCCCACTGGTCCCCCTGGGCACAGTCTTCCACAGGCAAGAGGGTACTAGCCACCGTCTGCCTCAACCCACTCTCAGACCAACAGCACACATCTGTAAATTGACTATCTCGGATTACGATGCAGCTGTGGCCAGGAAACATGACTTCTTTTTTTCTTTTTTTTCTAAGAGAAAGTAACTGACCTGTTACGTGCTCTGAACTCTCAGCGTTCATTTTCCTGCCATCATTTGCTGTCCAACCAGCTCAGACAATAACAAGAAAACTCATCCAGGGTCCACTCTGTGCTGCCAACAGGTGCAGGATCCTCCAGCAGCCGGCAGGAAACTCAGTGGGTGGGAACCTTTCAGGGTAAGGCGGGAGGTCACTTCTCCATGGCACTGAGATCCGGCTTGCTAGAGAAAGGAGTTAGAGCACCCCAAATCGCCTTGCTTATTTACCCTTGCAGTGCTCATTCACCCAGTGGAGTGGGCAAAGCAGGTCACAGGCATCACGTGGTGTGACTTGTACATGGTCATGCCTCTGGTATTCAGAACTCACTTTTCCAGCAAAGCGAACTCACTGAAGCCTTGTGAAGAACTGTGCGGTCTGGGGAACGAACAGAAATGTCCGCAAGGTCCCTGCCCGAGTACATGCACCTCTCTCCTCAGCGGGACCGAGTGACAGGAAGAACCAGGGAGGCTGCAAAGCTCCCATGTGGCACCTGTGTGGGAAACACGTCCACACCTCACAGCATCTTCTCCGGTGTCCACGAAATTCAGTTTGCTATGTGAGCAGAAACCACAACCAAGAGGCCACAGCAGCAAGGAAAGGCTCAGCTATTACTACTACATTCTTCCTAGATAGGCAGGAAACTATGAAATATGATTCTTAAAGATACGCAGAGGATGGTTAAATTGTTTTCTAGTTGTGACACTGGAGGCAGACCCCTCAAATTAGGTGGTCGCCTCTTCCTGGGCAGGACCGGATGCATGGCGGGTTGCGTGCAGAGTGGCACAGTGACCTGACAGTGCTCCTGCTTTCCAGTCCCGGATATGACCCCTGTCATTGCTCTGCACAGACCTCCCCTGCTCACACATGCTGTACCCCTCCCCCATCACCTCTCACACCCTCACATTCCAGACCCACAACCTGCTCCACAGGGATGTCAACTCATAGGAATGGCTGCTGGCCGTACACAGGAGGAGGACAAAGCAGGCGCAGTCCACTAAATACGCACAGACATCTCCTCCTGGCCATCTCCTTCTGTCCAGCTAACACCCAGAAACATGGCAAAGGTGAAAGGAGGATCAAGGCCCATTCTCAGCCCAGCAGCAGCTCCAGTCCCAGGCTGCATCCACACAATGTCCAGGGGGCTCCAAGAGAAGCCTGCATGAGGCAAGCCAGAACTCAACGTGGAACCACCATATTTCCTAGAAAGGCACTGCAGTGTAATGGTTGGCTGGCAGAAGTCAGGACCTCTTGCCTACAGTCTCAGAAAGCTTTAACGCAATCCAGGAGGGCAGGCTCTAAGGCCAGCTCCAACTCATGGAGATAAGAAGTCCAAGAATAGAACATTCCTAGATATTCCAACACAGAGCCAGGATCACTCGGTGGCCCCAAAGTCAGCAGCCTCTGGAGGATGAGGAGGAAAGGCCCGGTCCCCAGGGCAGAGCACCCTGCCATATCATAAGCAGTTTCCATGCTCCCACCACACTGTGAATTCCTCACCCCACAGCTTGGCTGTGAGCCCCATTAGCAACTCTGGTAGGCCTCCACTTCCTCTATCTGTTCCCTGAATGGATTCCAGATAAGGCAGCAGCCAGAGAGGCTAAGGCAAGAACCTCCTGCCTCCTTGCACAATCACCTAGGCCTAACAAAGCCCTTGCCTTAGGGCCCAAGGCCAAGTTGAACAGAGTATGTCAGCCATTTAACAACCTACTAAGCCTGAGCAAATGCTTTGACATGCACACCAGTTCTAGGGAGGAGGTGAATCCTCACATTCACCCAAAACTTCCACATGGAGGCAAAGAAAGGACAAAGTGAATTATCACACCCTCAATAGCCACAAATCTTAGCTCAAACCTGGATCACAGAGGCCCATGGGCTCACAGTAGAAAAAAAAAAATTGAAATAGTATGTGTTCCAGTGGGAAGAGACTGCCTTCACAATGACCAGAAGGAATGCACCTCCTTCCTACCTTCTTCAGCTTGCCACTTTTGGTGCCCACGAAGGCCAGAGAGTGGTTCTTGTAGACATATGCGATGACAGAAGTCATGCGGTCCCTGTCTTCCGTGAAGACGGGAATCCCACGCACCATGTCGGACACTCCCAGGGGGGCATTCATGTCCAGGCCACAGAAGTTATCATCAATGGTTAAGAGCTGAAAAGTAAAAGGGAAAAATTATAGGGGAGTGTCAGGGGAATTGGCAGAAGTATTAAGTCCAGAAACTATAGAACTAGAAGAATCCATAGAGAGGGACCATCTGGTACCAATCCTTCCTTATTGAGCTCCAGGGAAACTAGGTGACCTGTGATTAGTCAGCTGAGCAGGTGGCCACAGGACTGTGGCAAAAACTCAAATCCCCCAGTCTCTTTCCACATGCGCTATCGCTTCCCACCCCTTCCCCAAGCCCTCCAGGTACCATCTTGCTGGCAGTGATGGCCCATCATTGCCACCATGGAAAAGTCTGAAGCTAGACCAGGGCAGGGGCTCCAGACAGTGTTGCTCAGGCATGAGAGGGATGTGTTCTCCATATCTATACACACAGTGCAGACACACAGGTGAGGACTCAAAAGTGTAGAACAGAGAACAGAAGCGTTGACACACGAGTAACACTATCAAGTCAAGAAAGGCGGGTACACATGATCTGTGGGAGAGGAGGAATGGGGGATTCAGGACTGAACTCAGTGAGCTGGAGGGGTGCTTCACCAGCTCCCATCTCAGACTCCCTGTTTTTTTAGAACACAGCAAAGGTAGGGAGCCCTGGACTTGTCATGCCTACACCAGCCTTTCCCACAGTGTCATCTGTGGGACCCCAGCTCTCCGCAGGATACTCTACACAAAAAGAGCTCCCCAGACAAGGTGCTAGGAAACAGTCCCAGATCCTGACCATGGTCTAGGAGAGTCATAATGATTAGCTCCATAAGAAGGCTGCAAAGTCTTTTTTAGGAAGACTTTTAAAAGTCTTTTTATCTCAGCCTTTCCCAAAAGTATTATTCTGTAAGCCACTTTTGATGGGAACACACTAGCATTCCTTAGAGGGAACATTCCCTAGAGATCCTATGGATACACTGACCCAGCTCTTGCTCCTGACTCAGGAAAGTAGTTTCAGGAGTCCAACAGCAAAAGCCTTGTGGCCATTTCCCCCCACTGTACTTCTGGATAAATCTCTCCCTTTTTTATACCAGGCCTCCAGATTCCTCATGTAACAGTGTCTCAGCCGGGTTCCATGGCACCAGGGAATGGTGACGTCCTGACAGTGGCCAGAGGCCAGTAGAAAGCCCTCGAACCTCTGCACAATCAGCTTTGGTTTGGCACTGACCTCTCTGAGGTGCCAGGGACTTACACGGGATTTTTCACTGTTTCTTGGATGAACCATATGGCCTCAGAAGAGTTACTCCTTTCCCACACTTCCATTTTCCACTCTATAAAGACGAAGGAAATGATCCCTGTTTTTTGATGAGCTACCATAAAACCCACGGGCTCATGCCTGTAAATGTCACTGGACTTTTCAGAAAAAGGGCTTAAATAAAATATAAGGTGTCACTTTTTTAAAGGCCTCAATCCAGCCAAAAGCACAGGCATCTGGAGAGCACTGGGCAGGCTCTGGCCAGCAGGACTGCATGAACTTGCCAACACTGGGCTGTCTGGGGCTGCAGGGGGGCTTCTCCCAGAGGGGGGCGGGCAGGCAGGTACTGTCCATCCTGGAAAACCATGTACCCAGCATCTCCCTCCCTCCTGCTGGGGTAGCTGCAGCCAGGAGAAGCAGGGAGAGTGTGGGCCAGCCCCAGCAGGCTACATGCAGAGTGGATGTCCACTGCACACCTTTGACAGCCTCAGGCCCCTCCCACATAGTCTGCTTCAACGACCCCGACCAAACACTCTTTCCCTCCCTCTAATAAGGAGTCAAATTTAGGAGGGAGACTCCAAGATAGAGTCTGATCTTTATCATTCTTCCCTAAAATGAGGAACAGGAGACAGGTCGTGGAGGGGGAAAGGAAGGGACAGAAGAGGAGAAAAAGTCCAGGCAGAGGGAAGGTGATACCTTTGTCCTGTAGGACATAACTGCAGCTTCCCACCCAGCCATCCAGGGCAGTCTAGGGTACTGGGACTCCTCCCAGCCTGTGACCGTTTCTGCTTCTGGCTCACCAGGAGTAGGAAGCCCTGACATTCTTGCTCCTAAACTGTGGTGCCAGGATCTTGGCCATCAGCCAACTTCATATTTTACCAATTGTGGCCATTTTCCAGGTCAATGAGGCTGAATGATTGTTCATGCTGCACAGAGAGGGAACTGAGGCAATGAGTGAGGCAGTCCAGGTTTCTGAGCCCTGCCCCCACTGCCACCAACACGTGCCTCATTAACCCAGGGAGTTTTCAGGCCACTCACCCCCAGAACTGAACATGATTCTTCCCCTCAGCTAGGCAAAACACAAGCAAATCACCCACCATCTATGAAAAGAGAGTACTCATTTGGTCATCCATGTCATCAACAGAAAGTCAGCAACCTGTGAGTCCCTTCCTCTGTGGCATCTCACTCAAGAGGCCCAGGTGAGATACTTTGCTAAGAAGAATATGTTCCAGCTCCATCCATGTAAACATGAAAGAGGTAAAGTCTCCATCTTTCTTTAAGGCTGCATAATATTCCATG
>CAUYPK010113903.1:0-15556 GCA_963574355.1 Loris lydekkerianus | reverse complement strand
AAATAGAATTGCAACACCTGCTTTTTTCTGATTACCGTTTGCCTGAAATATCGACAATCATCCTTTCACCCTGAGTCTATATTTATCTGTAAGGTAAGATGTGATTTTTGAATGCAGCAAATATCTGGCCTGAGTTTTTGTATCCAGTCAGCCAACCTGTATCTCTTTAGAGGACAGTTTAAGCCATTCACATTAATGGAGAATATTGATAAGTCTGGTAAAATTTTGGGTATTGAGTTTTTTGAAAGTCCTGTGGACATTTTTAATCCTTTCAGCAGAGAGATCTGTATTCATTCTAATATTCTTCCCTTTGTAGGTAATGTTTTTTTGTACATCTGGCTGCTTTCAGAATTTCCTCCTTCATATTAACTTTAGTGAAGTTAATTATGGTATGCCTGGGGGATGTCTTATTTGGATTGAGTTGTGCTGGGGTTCTGAAACTGTGAATTTCAGAATCTCTTGGCATGTCTGGAAAATTCTCTTTCATAATTTCATGGAGAAGGGCCTCTGTGCCTTGTGAAGCTACTTCATTGCTTTCAGGGATTCCAATGAGGTGAATATTAGCCTTCTTCGAATTATCCCAGAGCTCTCTGAGAGAATGATCTGTTTTTGCTCTCTATTTGTCTTCCTCTTTGAGAGTTTGGGAGCATTCAATAGCTTTGTCTTCAATGTCAGAAATCCTTTCTTCTGCTGGCTCCACTCTGTTACTGAGGGATTCTACTGTATTTTTCAGATCTTTGAGGACTGCAAATTCTTGCTTCAATGTGTCAAAATCTTTGGTGGTTTTGTCTTTAAATTCGTTGAATTCTTGAGAGAACTTTTGAATTTCTCCTTGAATTTTTAATTCCAACTTTTGAATTGTTCCTCAAATGTCTAATTGCAAATTTTCCTCCATTCTATTAATATTGTTTACAATCAAAATTCCGAATTTGATTTGTGACATCTCAGCTATCTGTTTATGAATGGGATCTTCAGTTACATCTGCCATATCTTTCCTTGTGGGAGTTGATCTATTCTGGTTATTCATTTTACCAGAGTTTTTCCGCTGATTCTGCTGCATGATTATTTTACACCATTTGACTTTTCCCCTGGAGCTTTTCTGAGGACCTGTACAGTGCTATGGCCTGAGAAATTGGGCACCTGTTTGGTGTGGTGGGGCTAAGTGGCTCTGTCTTGTTTTCAGCTGGTCTCTGTCCGACCCTAGTGAAACAGTTACTCTGGGTTGAAGTTTCAGCTGTGGAGAAATACTAGCAATTAAGTCACCCTGCTCCCTACAGGCACGACTTGGAAAAGGAAAATCAAACCTTCCTACAAGCACACACCCAGGGCACCACTTGGATAGTCCTTGGGCGATTGGCTGAGTTCAAAAGGTCCAAATAAATTGTCTCAGTCAGCACCTGTCTCAGGTGGGAGAGTTTAAAAGGTCTCTGGCAACTGGATCGCAGGGGTCTGGTGACAACTCAGATATGACTTGCTCCAGTGCTCCGTGAAGTCAGGAGGACCCACCCAGCAAATAGATTAGTCTTGGAAGGTTGATGCTTCTTTCCTTACCTTGCACCTCTGTCACCCCCAGTCACTGATAACCTCGCAGGGCTGTGACCCAGTTGCTTCTACGGAGCAAATACTCCTGGGGTTTGCACCTGCCTGAATCACTGGAAAATCTCTCTCCTCAGTCAGGCCGCGGCTCTCTGCCTCTATCCAGCAGGGGGAGGTGCGTCCTGACAACCTGGGGTGCTTGATGGAGGGTGGGGTGGTGTTCACTCAGTTCCAGCCCCACCCCTGATTAATGTTGCTGACAGAACAGAACAACTTTGCGGAATTTGTTTCTCTCCCTGCTAAATTACCCTGCAGAAGAGAAGCAGTTTTGAGTTCACAGAACCTGCACCTGAGGCACTGCCTTTGCTGATGCCTGGTAGTTTGTATTCGCAGTATGGTTAGCTGTCAGTTCTAACCTCCTGCCCTCCTTTGTCTAGGCTGATGATCCCCTGGGGGCCGGGTGCGTCTTAGGCTCAGTAAAGCAGTCCTCTGGGTCAGCTCTACCCTGGAAATGTCACAGCTCTGCGTGTGCGGTTTTCTAGTCCCCATGCTCCACCCAGGCCAGTACCGCCTCAGGCAAACCCTTTACTCATGGGGCCTGCGTTTAGGTGGTGGTTGCCACCTGAGAAGATGCCCGGCCTTTTCTGGTTGCCCGGAGAGACAGGGGTGTGACTCCAGAATATCCAGGGGTGAACCCTATTGTTGCCCCAAACAAATTCTGCTCCGCATCTTGGGGCACTGCTGCTCTGGCATGGTTCCCTCTCAGCTGACTGTCCTCTCTTCACTCTTGTGGCTCAGAATCAGCACTGACCAGCTGCAGTCCAGGCCCTGTCCACACACCTCGATAAATCACCCAAGAATCTGGACTTCTGGGGGACAGACCTCCAGATCTCAGAGTGAGAATGGAGGGGAGTGCTGAGAGCTCAGAATTGCAGGTAGAGAAGATATACAGTTTTACACAGTTTTATGCCTGGCAGGAGAGCACCATGGCACCCTAGTAGGGAAAGTAGGTCCAGTTTTTAGAGGGTTTCTCCCGTGGAGTATAATGGGAATACTTTTAAACTCTGTTCATTTGTTTATGGGGTACTCCAAGGTATTCTCATGGGGGAGGGGACTCCCGCCCGCTTGGTGATGGATTTTGTACCTTTTGTTTGTATCCTTGTGGTCACAGCTCACCTCAGCAGGGTTGATGTGTGTTCTTCAACCTTCTCTCTTGGTGCAGCTCTAATCCACCAGGTTACTTGCTAAATTTCTGTCCTTTAACTCTCCTTCTGGATGGGAGTCTCCTTATCAGGCTGAGAACTTGGTGGAGAAATCTGATCATATTCACTCAGTTATTCAGTATGAACTTTCCCCAAATAGTGAGCCTCTGAACTAATTGGGAAGCTGATAATGTGAAATCCTTTGTTATTCAAAGTGAACACCATGCCATAGATGTCTTTGAACTTCTTATAAAAAGCTCAATTTTTCCTCATTCAATTGTAGAATCTGATTGGGGATAGGTTGCTATCTTCCTTTTCTGATGACTTCCTTTTCTGTTCATGTAGAAGCCAGTCCTTTTCCTTTGGTTGGTTCGATGAAAGACCAACCCACAATTTCGGCAGATTAATAAAACAATGGTTTGTTTCTAAATACCATGCGCATGGGGGAAAATGTCCTAATGACGGTCAGAGACCTGATCGGCTGGCCCTTTTCAGGAGTTCATCTTTTCAGTTTTAATGTTCAACCATGGGAAGTTTCTTTAAGACCTCCAAGTCTGTAGGAATCAGATTGCTCGAATTTTCATTGTAGTAGATGATAGTATTAAAGTAGAATTATATATATTTCCCTAGATGTGATTTGAAATTTAATGGAGGTGAACTACTGAGAATTTAGTGTATCAATTTAGATTGTATACAGAGTAGACAGCTAGAATATGGCTGTTGCTTATATTAGAAAAATTAAAAAAAAACTTTTTGTTTACAAATAATTAAGTTTATTATTCAGATAACTATACAATGAAGAAAGGTGTGGCTGAAGTTAAATAATACCTTTTCTATGAATTATAGTTAATCTAATCACCATTTTGAGGCGGGTTGGTATCATAAACCTGAGATCCAAATGTATTGGAAAACACACTTAATTATAAATTCTCTTTGGGAGATTGAGTGGTATATATTTTCAGTTAAACATCCTAAAAACTTAAAGACAACTCATTGCCCAATGACAGTTAAAGAGTCTAATTTTTCAATTCTTTCAAAAAATAACTAGGAGATTCCATTCTTAATAGTGATTATCTTAATGCCTGTGATACAAAGTTTAAAATATATAAAAGCTTTATTTTCTTTTATATCATAAAAATACTACATGATTATTTACCCAGTTCAGAAAAATATGAAAAAGCACAATGAAAATAAAATAACCTAAAGTTCTACTGCCTAGAGATAACAGTTAACATTTTAATATATGTTCCCTTTGCTACACATTAATTAAAAATGCAAATTTACTAATAGTACTATTTAACTTTTTTTTCATTTAACAGTAGCTGGTGAAGATCTTTCCTTACCAAAAATATTTTTAATAGCTACAGAAGTTTCCATTGTAGAGTAGGGGTGGGGATCCTTTTCATGTTGGAAGGCTGCATTAATTAACTATAATCACATAAGGCCACATTCAAGAAACTTCAATTAGACATACTTAAAAATGTACATTATTTTGTAAATATCTACTATGTACTTAGTAATTTCAGAAAATGAAAACTTTAGTTAATTTCAAAGTTAACTAACATTTTAATGCTTTTGTTGTGTCTGCTTATTGTTGGAAAGCATTTAAATATTTGATTGCAGCATGGAGATTTGCAGTTTCAGTTGCTCCTATAAAGGTGGGTATCAGTCACTTGTGACCTTAAGGGTGTCTTGATTTGGGTTAGGTAGGAGAATGGAGATTCACAGCAGTAAGTGGTTGAAAAGCAAGAAACCATTTTTCTGGCATGTTGCTGAAGGCATGGCGTAAATCTGCATTTTTTCCAAATTGCGTTTGGATCTCTCTTAGTGTCAGATGATGACTTAAAAATGTCATTTACTCAGAACTCAATCAATTTCATTTGCAGTTTTTTAGGTGCCTCGGTGAGGCTGAAATACTACTTTCAGTGTGATGTCAGGAACCTTTCATTCTGTTCTCCAGTTAATAGGTCTGTAACAGTTGTGTATTCTTCAGATGATTCACGTATATCATCCTGCTTGTCAACGACTTTTTCTAACTGGAGAAAATGGCCATTTAAAATTTTAGTTTTTGAAGTGTTTGGGAAAAAGATAGTTATTTTTTTTTAATGTTTGGACTTTTTACCACTTATCACATATATACTTAGTTCTACCTTGCAAAGAAATATTCAAGTTGTTTTTATTTGGCATATCACACAGAAATACTGTACATTCTTATAAAAATATTCTTTCATTAATTCACATTACTGATTCTATTCTATATAAAATTTAACTATCTATTCTTGCAGAGATAAAATGTTGACTAACACCTGTCCCCACAATAGCAGCACACTTTTGAATAATATAGCAAATCTACACTGAATCCCTCATCATTCAGCTTTAACATGTTAGGAAACTGATGATGCCATGTTGCGTTTGCACAGATAAATTAATAGTGAGCAATACTTGCAACATGTTGCAAAGTAGGTTTTTTTTTTAGGCAGTCTCCCTCTGTTACCCTGGGTAGAGTGCAGTGGTGTCTTCATAATTCACTGCAACCTCAAATATCTAAGTTTAGGTGATCCTCCTTCCTGCCTCAGCCTCTTGAGTAGCTAGGACTATAAGCTTCTGTGAACAATGATGCCTGGGTAATTTTTCTTTCTTGCTCTTGTTCAGGCTGATTTTGAACTTCTGATCACAGTATAGAGATTTTGCCGATGCAAGATAGAGTAAAGAGAAATGAGAGCATCTCGATCTGTTAATACTTTTAAAAATCTGTACAATAAACCCTTGATGTTTTCCTGTCATGGAAGGCGCACCATCTGTACATACACTTACTAAATTTACCAAGTTCAGTCCAACTTCACAACATTTATCTTGAAAGTTGGTGAGATACTTATTCCTTGTGTGCTACTGGCAAGAGTACCAAAATGAATGATTCTTTATAGCAAAGAAAATCTTGTTATAACCTGAATGAAGTATACAACCTGTGCTGAGTCAGTAGTATCAACTGATTCATTAAAGAGATTGAAGAATATATATTTTCCTTTTGGAGTGTTGCATGAAGTTGCTCTGTTAAGTTGAAGGCTAATTCAAATACGTGTTGTTGATCGGTTATGGTTCTCTTTGAAGGAGACAGTTGTTTGTACTTTGAAATATTATTGGGGTCTAAGCATTGTATAACTTTCATAATGCATTCTTTCGCAATTTCCACATCACTGCATAGCTTCCTTTTTTTCTTGAATGTATAAGCTACTTTATAAATTGCTTCAGTGGCATCATTTCCAGATCTTATTACTGCTTGAAAGAATTGTCTTTGCTTTTACTTTTCATCTTTTTTTTTTTTTTTTTTAATCAAAAAAATGGGTAAAATGTTTACATAGCATTTAGTTGTATTAGGTATTGTAAGTAATCTAGAGGTGATTTAAAGTAAATGGAAGGATTTGTACAGGTTATATGTGAATATTACACTGATATATAAGGGACTTGACCATGTGTGGATTTTGGCATTTGGTTGGGCAGGGTCCTGAAACCAATTTCCCATGGATACTGAAGGGTGACTATATCTAAAAATATATGTATGTGGTGAAAATTCTTTATCTCTTTAGGACAAATTCTTAGAAATGGAATATTGGGGCAAAAGATACATATATTAATTTTGTTACATTGTAATATTTTTAAATAATGAGATTATTTTGTTGGTGAAGATATAACAGCAAAGATTGTAAATAGCTATTGTGTTTCTAATGATATATGTTCATTATTGAAAATTATAGAGAAACATAGGAAGAAAATGAAAATTCCTTTTGTAATTCTGTCAGCTAGATATAATGGCCAATGATATTTTGATGTAATATCTCACTGAGTTTTATGTATATAATTTTTGAACAAAATTTAGATAATTATATATATACACACACACACACACACACACACACATATACATATATATAATTTCAAATTCATTTTATTTATTTTTAATAATAGTAGACACTTCTCCGCTGGAGATTATAATTCACTGGGTTTGTGAAGTGGCTTAG
The DNA here is from genome assembly GCA_963574355.1 of Loris lydekkerianus. Classification (NCBI taxonomy): domain Eukaryota; kingdom Metazoa; phylum Chordata; class Mammalia; order Primates; family Lorisidae; genus Loris; species Loris lydekkerianus. The sequence continues at coordinate 8,802 of CAUYPK010113903.1, read as the reverse complement.
GAATTTGAATATTTCACAAGTACCCTGAATGATTGTTGACATTAAAGTTTCGGACTTGCTACAGGGTAAAAGATATTAGTGAGTTAAACATACTGTCTACTACAGAGCTAAGATCTTTCTTGGCTCTGATTTTCTGAGTAGGATATTGTGCTTGGATGGTATTTAGTTTTTTAAACTGAATTCATTTTTACATAATTTAAATGTGTTAGCTTTACACACTTTACCATTTATTATCATATATAGTACTTTTTACAAACACAATTTAATTTAAAGTACTGGGGCTAAAAATTCATTAAAATATTTTTAAGAGTTATTTGTGTGGGAAAAGTTCCCAATAAGAACAAATTCAGAACATTTACAAATGCAAAACCTCAACTTCAGTGATTTGGACATCAAATCTTAATGTGTGTGAGATAGTGCATCATAATCAACATTGGGGCCACAAGGAACATATTTCACTACTGGAGTTGGCAATAGTGAATATATTGCCAACTATATATATTTGGCAACTGAGCTAAGTAGGAGTTAGAATTCCCTATAGTTTTCCCCCCAGGAAAAAAAGTCATAAAAGTGTTACTTGCCTTAAAAAAAAGTTGGAATAGTTTAGTCAGAGAAATAAAAATAAACTCTTGACTTTTGAATATATACAGTTTATTCTTCTTAAAAATGTATGTGTACATGATGATCTTGATTCCTTTATTAGAGGCCTGTCATAACCAGTATTTATCCTTCAATAATTACCCTAGAGCTGCAGCTCTGGAACAGTTCAAATCTCTTGGTGCTGAGCCCTTGGAGGTAGACCTGAAGGAATCTGGAGAGGGACAAGGAGGTTATGCAAAAGAGATGTCCAAGGAATTCATTGATGCAGAAATGAAACTGTTTGCTCAACAATGCAAGGAGGTAGACATCCTTATCAGCACAGCACTTATTCCAGGTATGTTATTAAGGAAGTGGTTATCTTTAAAGCATTTTTACTCGTGATTTTTTAAGAAAATGAGGTTGAATAATTGTTTGACATTTAAATTTCTTTATGTAAAGATCAATTTTTCTATTGTAAAAATGTGCCAGACGATGTGAAAGCACAAGACGAAAATTACTGCAGCCCCTAGAACAGCGGTTCTCAACCTGTGGGTCCTGACACCTTAGTAACAATGAAAATACGTCCTGCATATCAGATATTTACATTATGATTCATAACAGTAGCAAAATTACAGTTATGAAGTAGCAATGAAAATAAAAAATTTTATGGTTGGGGGGTCACCACAATATGAGAAACTGTATTAAAGGATCATGGCATTAGGAGGCATTAGGAAGGTTCAGAACTACTGCCCTAGAGATAAGTCATTGAAATCTGGTATGTTTTCTTCCTTTCTTATTTCTGTGTATTTTTATCTAACTGGGTTCATAGATCACATTCCAGATAACCATAAAACATTATGTTTGTAAGTAGTTTATTTTTTTAAAAACCCTGATAAATAGATTAATTTATTTCTATTAAGATATTACTACATTCTCATTGTAGGAAATTCAAATAGTACTGAAAAATATGAAGGAAAAAAGTACAGATAATTTGAAGTTCCATCACCAATTACTGTTATTAGTATTTTGTGTTTTTTTTTTTTCTTTTTTTTTGAGACAGAGTCTCAAGCTGTCACCCTCGGTAGAGTACTGTGGTGTCACAGCTCACAGCAACCTCAAACTCTTGGGCTTAAGCAATTCTCTTGTCTCAGCCTTCCAAGTAGCTGGGACCACAGGCGCCCTCCACAATGCCTGGCTATTTTTTGGTTGTAGTTGTCATTGTTGTTTGGCAGGTCCTGGGCTGGATTCCAACCCACCACCTCCAGTGTATGTGGCTGGCGCTATAGCCGCTAAGCTGGTGCTGAGCCAGTTATTAATATTTTGATGATCATTTTTTCATTGTGTGAGAGGGAGGGAGGAGGAGCTATGTTTGTATATTTATGGATTTCCCAGTGTAAGTTTTTACTTACAGATATGACACTTTGCAACTTCCTAATTATTTTCTCTGATAATAATTTCTTTCGTTGGTCTTTTGAGCCAAATTGTGATCTCTTTGATAGTAGGAATTACTTTCTAGTTCTTTTACAACATCTTCTTCTAAAGTATATTTTACACTCGATGGATGATTGATGTCAAACCAATAAGCTTTTACTGATCAGTAAGCAGAAGCTTGATCCAGCAAGATCTGGAAGTGAAGATCTTCTTCACCTTTTATATTCTTACCCCATCTCTTCCCTTGTACTTTCCATCTGTAATTGAATAATGAATATCATTCTGCCTCTCATTTTTTCCTCTCTGAAAGAAAGTGGTCCAGATAATGAGAACTTAAAGGTTTCAAGGTGGCTAATGTGGGATCCTGCTAAAGGAGCTTCCCTTTTTCTAGGAGAGTGTGGAGAATTAGAACACCACTTTGTCATAAGGCCATGGGAGAAATGAAGCTCTCATCTGGTACCTTCCTCCACAAAAAAATCTGGCTAATGCAAACACAAGGACAGGGAATTGATTGGCATCAGATGTGTGAACTTACAGGAGAAGACATGTATCACAAGTTCTTTCTGTTCTGTTTACCCAGGTGATAGGTGAGCTGGTCTCTTCAGAAACTCACATCCCACCAGAGCTGGAGAGATGAGGTAGATAGGCAGCAGAGTGACATGCGGGTGTCATCAGTGCTCAGGCCATGAAAGCATCTGTGAGTGTAGAAATGAGGTCTGCATTTATTTACTCGAGATACACTCAGATCAGACAAGCCATGGACCCAGGATGGTATTTGTGAAATTTGGCAATGAGAACAGAACTCATGCACAGGGAGTGTCAGGAGAACACTTAAGGATCCATCCTTTCTTTTTGTGGCAAGGGTTCCTGGCTCAGCTGTTACACAGGTGGCCTTGAAGAAGGGACGGCATGACCTATGCTGTAGCAACCATCTGATCTTCAGAGGCAGCTGTGCCTCTCTAAGGGGAGTTCTGCGCTCACTAGTTGCAACAAGTGACCAGTAGAGGGTGCTAAAGCATTTACTCAGGGAGGAGCTGAGGTGGCCAGGAAGCTAGTTTTAGTCACCTCCTATACTAAGTCATAACTATACTGAGGATAATTTGGATGTTACATGTAGATTGATTATTGATTATAAAGCTAGAAGTGAAGGATAGCACTCAAGACTTCTTATATAAATATATATATATACTGACTTTTAGGGCCTCCTCCCCCCCTTAAAATCTAATTTTCTTTTCAGTACTTTATGGTCAGTGCACTTAAATAAAAGATCAACTTGTATGATAGTATTGAAGACTAGTTAAAGAAGTTTTATTCATCTGTTTCACTGAGCTTTTTCCTATTTCTGAAGCCATGATGTTTACATTAAAATTGTACAGAGTTCTTGATCAGCCCAGAGCTTGCTCTCAGAAGGCTGGCTGAAAAAGGACTTTTCCCTTATGTTTTTTGAAAACAAACAAAAAAAGAGAAAGGTGATTAGCATTAGATTTTTATAAGGAAAAAGGCAATTTTTCTAAAAGTCCACAGGTGACTGAAAATCGAAAGCACAAACATTTGAAAAAAATGATTGAAAGGATTGCGTAGAGGTACAAATGTCCTTTGAAAAACAGTGTCCTTGACATTGTGCCTTTATTGGTTTATGTCCTGAGGCTTTGCGAGGGTCACCTGCTGGTATATCTACCTCCTGAGTGACTCAGACAAGCAGTCGTTCTAATGTTTTCTTCAAATGGATTCAAAAGGAATTAAGTCCTGCTCAGAAGCTTTCTAAGCTAAGATTTGTAGACCAGCAGTCCTGGAAGGCTGGACTGAAGACCTGGCGCAGATGAGAAGGTTGAGAGAGGGACACAGCAAGTAGCTAGTTTCAGGGAATGACTTTATGGAGTTGGTAAATTTTTACTGCTTCTAGGTATACCTTAGTTAGTTGGTTTGAAAATAATAATGACCTTGTCCTTATGTAGATTGTACAGGGAATGAATTAGTTCTATAGCCAGATAGTTGTTATGGGGCCTGATATTTTGTGCTATCATCTGGACCCCTTATTACGTTGGATGGTGGGTTAAAGGTGAGAATTTCACTCAATGCTGGAAACTTTAGGGTAGGAGTGGACTGACATTCCCATTTTGTGATGCTGTACACACAAGGGAAAGCTCTCCCACTTTCCTGCTCAGCTCTTTAACCTTTGGGGGCACCATTAAAAAGTAAGACAGCCCTGTTCTCTGGTAGTGCTCAGGCTGTGCTAATAAACTTTTTTGCTAAGTCTTTGGAGACACTAGAGATTTTTTAGTATCCCCAATGATCTGGAACCATTTTAGAGAGACTTGTCATAGAATATTTAACCAGGAATAGGCTGAACCAGGTTGAAAATCTGAGTAGTAAATTGGTGGGGAGAAGTTTTGAAGTAGGGTGATTTTGCATTTGTTGGCGGTAATTATTTGCTTTCATTTTCTAGTCCTGATTTAGCAGTTATAGATTTTTGGGCTCATGTTAAACTAATATCTAACTCTCTGGGCTTGATTTCAGTCTTGTTGGCTGCTGTTATCTCCTCAAATAAGCTAAGATACTTTCATGTCTTTGCACACATATTGTTCCTTCTCTTTGGAACGCTATCCCTGCCCTTCCCTGCCTTTTGAAATCCTACTCAACTTAGTTGCCACATCTTCCATAGTTTCTGACACCCCCTACTCAGTAGTAGGTGTTCTTTTTTCTGCACTCATAGAAGCCTGCCTGTGCCTTCGATTACAGCAGTGCTTAATCTCACTGTTCTTTAGTTGTCCTGTTTTCCTGTGAGGGCAGCAGGAGTCTTTGATATATACTATAAATCAAATCTAATTTATACTCTTTATAAATTATCTAATTTATACTCTTTGATTTATACTATAAATCAAAGACTCGGCATCTTATTAGATTTATGCCATAAATCAAAGACTTGGCATAGTGCTTTGTATACAATAGTGGCTTAGAAAATGTTGCTGAACTAACACTTTTGGGTGTCTTCCTTAGGTCTTAGTTAATACAATCCCTTTATTTTTCTAATGCTATCCAAGGAAAGATAGAACACTCTGTCAACTCATTTTTGGATAGGAACCTTGCAGAGGCTAATTTAAGACTGGAAACTTAGCTTTCTTAAGTTATCCAGAAGTAGGACACATGCCCAGTCTGCAATTTGAGGTGTTTAGCTAGACCTCTCAGGAGATAGAAGTAGGAAGTGGTGGAAGTCTGTTCAGGAATTAGTAAGGAAGATAGTCATTGGTTGATTATAAATTAAAATACCTTAGGCCATATATATTTTGATTTTTTTTTTAGTACAATCCAGATTAGGGTAGCAGTACTTTTTGTTTTTATGTATGGTAGTTAGGGTCTGCAAAATACATCCCACAAAGGACTCTCATGGTAATTTTCCATGATGTTAGAAAATTGGGAGGTGTTTTCTTCTGGTATCCAAAGGCCTATATGAAACTGAACCTGACGGATTCTACATCTCCTGGAAAATCAACATTGGTTTTCTGTCTCTTACTGCCTGTCTCATTGAGTTCATCTTTCATGTGGAGTGGAAATAAAGTACAAAAGAATGACTTTCACAGTGACTTTTTCAAAGTTGTACTTTTAGGCAAGGGAATAATTGATAATTTGTGTAATCCCACAATGATAATATTGTTTGATGACTATACACAATTTTCCCTAAGAGTATATTTTTCAGATTGTTCTTTTTTCCTCTTCTGTACACATTATGATCTCCTAGGACAAAATTATATGTTATAGATCATTTATATCCAACATTTTTGAAATTATTTTTTTATATCTGATTTATTAACTGTCCTTCTCTCTCTTAAATGTATTATATGATTATATAGAATTTTGTAATATTACTTTGACACAGTTTCATTTGTTCTGAGAATTTTGAAGAACAGAGAGCAACGTAAGTGTTACCACATCAAGCGTTGGTAACCACAGGCTGTCTCCACACCTCTTGGTAGCTTTCAACACAGTCAGGGCAACTTGTCATCAAGAGGAGAAAGCGAAAATTGTGGAGTTTTCTTTTGCCATTTCTCAGTCTTGATCTTTTAGGATGTATTTGAGTGCACTTAGTAAGTGACTAGGCCAATTTAGCACATGTTCAATTAGGAAAATTTATGGCACAAGAATTTTATTCTGATTGGGTCTTTTATTTCTCCAAAAGTATGTTGCAATCTTGGGAAGCATTCTGTTCTTCTCCCTGGCTGTCCTTGAGTTGAAGAGGAATGGCAGGCCGAGGCTGTCACTGGTGAAGCAGCACCGATAAAGTTACTGTACATACTAGGACTTCCCACCATACGAATTTTTTTGCCTCCTTCCTTCCATTTTCCCTGGAAGGTACTTCCTTGTGCCTCAGTATTAGTTAGGACTGGCTCTAAATCCATCATGTGTGCTTTAATAGAGTAACCGAAAGTATATAATGGTTTGGACTTTGTAGAAATTTACATTTTGCTTAGTTAACAGTAATAGGTAGGCTCACACAGCCTTACACTGGGGATTCAGTTTAAGACACTGTTGCCATCATGGTTATGAGGCTGTAAAAGTCACAGGTCATCTGGGGCTTTGTCTCTAAAAGGTCATGGTGGGGTGCAGATGGGAGACCTGGAAGGGGTGTGCATCTCTTCCTGCATTTCTTTTTTGAGACTCTATGAAGGAAGCTGGGAATTGCTACATGGTTTGCTAGTGCTTCTGTAACAACATACCACAAACCTGGTGGCTTAAACAACAGAAATTTGTTTTTGCACAGTTCTGGAGGCTGGAAGTTTAGGATCAAGACATCAGCGGGTTTGGTGTTACTGATGCCTCTCTTCTTGGCTCGCAGATGGCTTACTTTTTGCTGTGTCCCCACATGGCCTTTCTTTTTGTGTCTGCATTTCTGGTATCTCTTTCTGTTTCTGAATTTCAACTTCTTTTAAGGACACCAGTCAGAGTGGATTAGGACACATTTTAATGGGCTGTTTTTAATTTAATCACATCTTTAAAGACTCTATAGTCATATGCTGAGGTACTAGGGGTTAGGGCTTCAACATATGATATGACTTATGGGGACTTTGCCTCCAATGAGATCCCCTCCTTTGGCTTATGGGTTTCCTTCCTTCCACTTGGAAGCTTATGGGTTCTGGCTCTGCTGTTCCCCTGGCTCCCCTCACTGCTGGATGTGGATCTGGCCCTGCCCCCTGACCAGTCCTCTCCTTCCCCTCTTGGTCACTCTGACCACAATCAAAGTGTGACCCTGGTGAGCAGCTGTGGGCTTCTTGCCTTGCCTGCCTGCCTGACCACACTGCCCAGCTTGGGATCCTTTGGGGGTAACTCCTCTCATACCAACCCTGTGGGAGTGGGGCTTGATTCTAGCCTGGTAAGTGAGTGTGACAGTCTGGTAGGGGCATAGGAGACCAGGGTTGGGGTCCTGGGACAGTCTGAATGGGTTCCATGGGTTGCAGTGAATGCATCGGCTCTGTAGGGTACAGGTAGGCACAGGGCTCCTATGCTTAGTTTGACCTTGCTCTTCTGTGCTCTCTCCCTGCTCCCTCCAATGTGGTCCCAAGATATTGTGCCAGGCTCCTAAGAAGCAGGCTCTCTGCGCTGTACACTGGGGGCCCTCTCTGGCAACCTCTGACCCCTTTCTGGTGATAGTTCCTTTCCCTCTGTCCTGGACAAGTGAGCCCAAACAGATGGCTGAGCAGGGGGGAGCAACCTGTAACAGATGTAGATTTTTGTTCACAGCCTCATTCCTTCTCCTCACTTTGTAATTTTATCTGTTTACTTATAATCTGTTCATTGGAAATCAGAGGAAAGATCATGGATTTAGAGCCAGATACAATAAAGTTCAAGTTATAATGCTTAGCAGCTGATTTGTTTCTGTAACATCAGATCCCTCATCTCTGAAACTGGCATAAGAATTTCTACCTTGCAGACTTATTTTGAGAAATATGTGAAGAAAAAACCCAGTGTAGGGCTGAGCATAGAGAATGGTAGTGTAATTCTTTTTTTTTATTGATGATGCCTGGTCTTGTGGGTGGTGCTCAGGACTACAAAGCTTATTGAATTTTGCTAAGTCTAGACATTCTCAAAGATTATGTGAAATGTTAAAGATAGTCCACAAGACTGGTGACTTTTGTGAATCCACTTGTAAAGTTACATAATTAGCATTTATCAGATGGCAAGCTGGTGTGGGTTTCCCTGGGGAGAAATATGACTTGTTTTCTATCTGGATTTTCTGAAGTTATGATTTTATTAAGACTCTTTTGCCAGTTGGCCCTTAAGTTGAAAGACATGAGGAAGAAAATAAACAGTATTTGTTCTATACTTAAAAAAATAATTGTAGGGTTGAGTACATTGGATACTTTTTTCTTCCATTCTTGAGATACTTTGCCAAGAAGAATATGTTCCAGCTCCATCCATGTAAACATGAGAGAGGTAAAGTCTCCATCTTTCTTTAAGGCTGCATAATATTCCATGGTATACATCTACCACAATTTGCTAGTCCATTTGTGGGTTGATGGGCACTTGGGCTTCTTCCATGACTTAGAAATTATGAATTGGGCTGCAATAAACATTCTGGGGTGGAGGGAGGGTAAAGGGTGGGTCCACACCTATGGTGCATCTTAGAATGGGTATAGGCAAAACGTATTAAATGCAGAATACAAATTTCTGCATATAATAACTAAGAAAATGCCATGAAGGCTATGTTGAACAGTTTGATGAGAATATTTCAGATTGTATATGAAACCAGCACATTGTACCCCTTGATTGCCCTAATGTACACAGCTATGATTTAACAAT
>CAUYPK010113900.1:0-52257 GCA_963574355.1 Loris lydekkerianus | reverse complement strand
ACCAGATTGTTCATTGCAGCTCAATTCATAATTGCCAAGTCATGGAAGAAGCCCAAGTGCCCATCAACCCATGAATGGATTAATAAATTGTAGTATATGTATACCATGGAATATTATGCAGCAGTAAAAAAAGGAGACTTTACCTCCTTTATGTTTACATGGATGGAGCTGGAAAAGATTCTTCTTAGCAAAGTATCTCAGGAATGTAAAAAAAAAGTATCCAATGTACTCAGTACTACTGTGAAACCAATTTATAACTCACACTTGCATATGAAAAGTGAAACACAACTTTAGGCTATGATGAAGGAGGGAAGTGGTGGATGAGGGATGGGGAGGGGTTGGGAAGGATCGTAGGGGATAGTAGGGGGACCACAACTATGGATCACATTGCAAGTACAAGTTGGTTCTATCATGTGTAGAACACAAATGTCCTAATGCTATAATTGGGTAAATGAGGTGAAAGTTATACTGATTAGTATGATGTAAGCACTCCAATTTGTACAAATAATCAACACACTGAAATGGGCATAAATGTATTTATGATCTATGTACAAAAGACTTAATAAAAAAGATAATAAAATAATTTTAAAAAACCCCTCTGTTCAAGACCTCTCCTCTGCTTTTTTTTTTTTTTTTTTTTACTATGTGACATTTTGACATGTTTAAGAATAACAACAAATGTAAGAAAACTTAAAGAGGTAAAAATTCATGATCTGTATCACTCCTTTTCTCTATTACCTAAAAACCAGGTGAGATATTTCACCTTTTAAATTTCTTCTAGGTCTCAGCATATCCCATTTTCACATGGCTGGAGGTGCAAACGGTCAGTATGTCTGAGTTTTGTGTCTAATTGTCTAATGTTTAGTTGAGGTAACTAACTAAATAAAAATGGTGTTCTCTGCTTTCTTTAAGCCTAGCTCTTTCTTTCCTTTTTTTTTTTTTTTTGTCAGGGCCGGGTTTGAACTTAGCACCTCCAGTATATTGTCACCACCTCCAGTATATGGAGCTGACACCCTACTCCTTGAGCCACAGGCACTGCCCCTTTAGGATTAGCTCTTTTGAAAGCTTAACAGTGTTGCTCCCGACTGCCTGCAAATGGCAAGGCAGCTGTTTATCAGCCCAGAATTATAAACAGTGTGTGCAGGGAGTCTTGGCATCTATACTGATAGGCATCTATACAGGTCAGTCAACTAGTCAACTATCAACATACTGCAGAACTATGTGAATCAGTAGGGTTTACCATCCACTACCAACTCTTACATATTAATGCAACAAATCATAACTTATTATCTGTATCTTTAAATGTAAGAAATGCAAAGCACTATTTTTCTAAATGAAGCAAGTGCTATTGGTCCAGTTGTGTATGTGGTGGAAATGAAAACAAAATTAGGTAAGTAGCTCAGATAAAAAATGTCTAACAGTGAAGGCGGCAGAATTAGCCGCGGGTTCCCAACTGCCTAACTCCACGTTTCTTTCTTTTCAGTTTGTTGAAGTAAAAAGCAATTACAAGTATTGGACACTTGCAGATGATTAAAATACATTTAAATTGAAATACTGCCTTAAAAATAAAATAAAACCACAAGTGTGTTGCCAAATCCAGCACTTAATTATTTCCTTATTTTTTATGCTAATTAAGCATGGTAGTGAACTATGGAGTTGGAAGTCTTGCTAAATCCCAGCTCAACAGTCTCCCAGTTTTGTGGTTCTGAACAAGTTTCTGGACCTCTCTGGGTCTCCCAGATTCCTCCTTATAAATTAAGGATAATTATTGGTACCGCCCTATGGAAGCACAATGAGCATTCAATGTCAGCTATTTAAACCACCTAACCTTTAGAAAATAGGAACAGATAAAAACATGGTTTAATTTTGGTTACACATTTAAATCCAAAATTTTTGTCAAGTCTTTCATTTATTTATTTTTGGCAGTTCTTCTTCTATTATGAAGGGCTAGGGGTTAACACTGCATTTTTCAGAGATTAGATACAATATTTAAAGTGTTTTATTTATATAAGGGAAGGACATTTTTTAAAGTCTTGGGAAACTTGATTATTTAAATTGGTATTTCTCACTACTAAAGATAAATTTTAGAGTGACAAATAATCAAAATGAATATGATCCACTCTATCTATCTATAAGAAACCATTTGGCCATCTTGGCCATTACAGGTACCACAGATCATCATTATACTCACTGAATTAGTTGTCAACAGCCATGAAAATGCTCCGTAAAGTACAACCACAAATCCTCAGTGACATACAACAATCTATTCCTCAAATATCTGGGGTCTGTAGCTAAACATTTCTGTAATCTGGGCAGGGTTCTTTTATGCATGTAATGGTTGGCTAGCTAATGCTGACCTGCAGTGTCTCCAGTTAGGCTGACTGGAATGACTTGCTATGCTCCACGGGAATCAGCCAGGCTTGCTTAGCTGTGTTGTCATGAGGAAGGCAGAGGGCAGAAGCACAAGGAGAAATGTGTAAACACTTTTCCAATTTTGGTTGGTCTTCAACACCCTACCAGTGACAGCAAACCAAATTACCAAGCTCAGAATCAAGAGGCAGAGAAATACAAGGGACAATTAATTACGTTCACAAATTCATCCTAGAAAACGTTCCTCAATGTGGAAGAGTGGGCTGGGAGACTGCAGTGCCCTCACAGCCTGGGGAACATGCAGGGAATAAACCCCCAGCTGCTTCTCCTCCATTTCCCAAATAGCCATATTCCTTTCTTCATGCTCCCTCTGCCAGAAGTCACATAGCTCTTTGTCTAGTTAACTATGCAGAGACCCTTGAGATCCGTCCCTTCTTTCTCCTTGTCATATGCTAACAAACTTAAGTAGTAACCTCCAACTCACATAGTTCTTCCTTTGTTTTGTCAACTATGCTGAGACATACCCTTCTTACTTCTTCTCACCAATTCCACTCTGGTTCACTCCCCCTCACCATGCTGGCTTGCAACACCTCAATGCTGAATATTACCATGGTCCCCTTGCAAGTACTCCCCAAAGGAAGCTATGCACTGATACCAAGGCCTAGTCTACCCTTCAGAGCAATCTTGGAATTCTTTTTCTGGACTGACCGTAAGAGCTGCTGTCTCTTACACACAACAATAATAACTAATGCCACTCAGCAAGACGCTGCCATGCATTGACATGAGCACAGTGGTGAGACACTTGATGTAACAAGGTTATGAATCCTTGTCAAGTTGTATATACAGTGCAGCTAACGTAAGGTTATGGTGGCACATCCATGAGCTTAATTGTTGGAAATCATATGCAGAGAACTGTGATGGTCATTCCAGAAAGAGAGTTCCAAAATTGCTTTGAAGGGTAGACTAGGTGCAGGGAACAGTGCAAAGTTTCCTGAGAGGTGTACTTTAAAGGTGAATATAGTGATACTTAGCAATGAAGTATGTCTCACTTTTTCTAGAATGAGTTCATGAACTTAATTGTCAGGCTTGTATACACCCGAGGGCAAGAGCTACAAAGCTACATGGTAAAGGACATGAACCCAGGGAAGGATGAAGAACTGAGATCACTGATACTACCAGTCTACCAGGTCCTTGTTCATATACATTGTTCCACAGTCTAGCAGGATAACGTAATTCACAACTTGGACTAGTAACTTCTGTGCATTATAATATAATGAAGTGTGCATGTGCTGGCCTTTGAATGCCACCTTGTACCACTCTCTCTTTCCTTAACGCACTTTAACTACTTTTCTCATAAGTTATCTTACCCAAATCACTGTTACCATTTCTCCTTTTCCTTTCTTAGAATAAATTGACTTTTATTGCCAAACACGTTAACACATATGTTTTTCTCTATATCCTAGTGTGCCTCTATTAAATACAGCTAAACTTTTAAATTTTGCACAACAAATTTAAGTGCACCTAAAACTCAAATTTATGGTGGTTTTATGAAGGGCAAATATATCTTCTGTTGAATTTCATTATTATCATGAAAAAGAGTCCTGGTTGATGTTTTATACTAGCTTCTCCTAGTCACACTTGTCTCTTATATTTATATTCTTCCATAAATACCTCAAATCTGCTTAGAACCTGGTCCACAGCTGACTCCTGTAATGTCACCATGAGTCTGATGCAACGACAGCTTCACTAGAAATGTTGTTGCTTGTAAATAACAGATGAATGGTACATACCCACGTCCGCATGGCATCTTGCCAGGCACCAATTTTTGCTATTTCCCTCTACACGGGTTTTTAAAAGTGAGTATGAATTTCTGTACTGTTTAGACCTTAGATCATAGTTCTTCCTTCATACTTGGCATTTGTGAAATTTCTAATGACTTACAATGAAACTGCTCATAGTAAACTCCGTAAGAATGCACTTGGTAACTTCTTTGAACTTCATTCCGATGTTGAACTCATTATGAGGATAATCTTTTTTCTTCCCTTCTTCTTGAAACATTAGAGACCATTTATACCTTTAATTCTCTATCCTTGGTGTTTTATTAATTTGGGTGATCTTACTAAAACTATTCTATCTGCTTCTAAGTAATGCCTTGCAGGAAAGGATAATGATAGAATAAGCCTGAAATGTCAAATGTACATGTAGAAAAAAAAGAAAAACAGAAGCATGATATACGGTTAAAATATAAAGTGATATAAGCTAATGACAAGAAATAAAAGACAATATTTTTGCCCTCTCTATCTCTTCTACTTTGTCTCACTGCTTTTTGTAATGAGTTTTAGTATTTTTATCTATGAGAAATGTCTTAAGATTTGTACCGACTCTCTTCTGTTAATCCATTTTTTCCCATTTCTTCATCTGGGTCATTAATTCTTCCACTACTTCACTGCTTACTTACTTCTTTGTGTCTTATGGTTTTTGGAAGAGACCTTTTCAATTTATTATTTATTTATTTATTTATTTATTTATTTATTTACTTTTGGCCAGGCTGGCGTGGGATGTAGCAATATTGATTCATATAAATTTAGGTCTGAACCCTTTCTGTTTTCAGAGAAATTTAATTCTAATCTAGAAAGACAAAAGCAAAAACTTGTTTTATGAATGTCTAATTTATATGTGTGGCATTAGTTTCATTTCTCTTACTTTTGTTGTAAAATTATCAGGTGTAAGAAATTTTGCAACTAAATGTGAGTTAGAAAGACAAGTAGAAGCAGCTATAGACAGATTTAGTGATTTAGAAAGACTGTTCAGAAACTCAAAACCAAGGGGAAATCAGTGACAAGTGTAGATAAATACTAAGGGGTGTTACCAGCTATCGGCATTTTTTAGAGTCTAGAGGACCAAGAGATTTAGTCCAGAACGCTGATTTCCCTAATAAATAATAAGGAAATGTATGACATTTGAAAATAAATTCTTTCTTTTTTTTTTTTTTGGTATCTAAACAATAGTGCTTTATTGATAAAAAGTTAGTTTAAATGGATACAAAATTGCTGTGTAAAGTGTTTTCAAAATACATTTCTAAAAGTAGAGATTATCTTGTAGTAAAAGCAATTTTACATTAGCAAAAGCATTTAGATTTGAATAGCAAAACAAAAAGGGATTTAGAAGGGATTGTAGTGTGTGCCCTCCCACCTTAAAAGTCAGGCAGCACCTTTCCCCCACACAGTACTTTTACTCAAACATACATAAATTCTAATATCAGTGCTAGATTGTATGGTGAAACATACACTATCAAAACTGAGATGGACATGTAAAATGGTAGGCAAACTTTCTGGTTAAACTTCTAACAACTTCTCTGCTATATCTTATAATATTTGTCTCTGTAGGCTGTAATATATCTTCATTGTAGCTCTCTGGGGTATTCAAGATATATTAAGAATATACTAATATAGACATTAACATAATTCTGATAACAAGAGATAATCACAATTTGCATTTTATTTAATTCCCTTTAGTCTCCTGTGTATCTCTACATGACCCATAAGCACCCCAAACTCAGAATAACCAAAATTGAACCTGCTCTATGCTGAATGCCTCTTAAATGTCAGGCACTGCTGGACCTTACAGTCTCATGGCAGAAAAGGAAAGCGATTCAGTAAGAAAATCTATTTGTGTCACCTTTCCTAGCAGACCTGCTCCTCTGCATGTTGAGGAGATACCTGAGAACCTTGCCTCTTTCTCATATTCCTCATCCTGTCAGTTATCAAGTTCAGATGTTCTCTCATTACAGTCCGCCACATCTGACACCTGTCTCTATCTCCTCTGTTTAATTCAGGCTTCATTGGCTCTTGCCTAAACTGTTATAATAATTTTCTAAACTTGCTTGGTACCTCCAGAGTGTGCTTCCTGAAAAACAGATCGTGTCTTATTAATCTTTTCCTCTAGATCATTTTTTGGGGGGTGCATTATGTGTATTTTTTAATTAGAAAACACTGTAACTCTAGTAATTAAATGTTTGATTATAAGACACAGAAAAGACAGAAGCAACATATCTGCTAAATACATAGGAATGTAGAGGATTTTTAAATGTTCAGCAGCTTCATCTTTTTCTGATATTCTTGGTCCACAATATTCATTGTATGTATAAATATTCTGATGCAAATGTGAAGGCAGACATAAAATAATGGGGGAAGGTGGTATATCATTGAGAATAAATAAGAAGGTAGTATAATAAGGAATCAAATCAATATGTAAGACACAAGACCCAGGACTTAATAAAGGAAGAGCAACTGTGTGGTTTTAAACTAAGAAAATGTATATGATGAAAAAATAGATGAAATAATGTCTTTTTCTTTTTGAATGAAGGCTTAAAGTCATGCGTAATAAATATGTGGAATATTCTTTTCCTCACCTAAAATTTGTTAACTATTTTTGATATGCAGCATAGCCTGTTAGGGATATGTATGATATACCTACTTAAGTGATAATAACTTTGCAAACCTGAAAGAAAGGGAATATAAAACTGGCTTTCCCAACTCAAAGAGGGAGCAAACTGGAGTCAGACAAACACAGGTTCGAATCCTGCCTCTGCCACTTACCAATAAAGTTTTTTCTTTTTAATGCCAATGTCCTCATATGGAAAATGAAACATCTATCTTACAGGAATGCTACATAGCTTGAAAATGTTACTTGTCATGTGCTTGGTACAGTTAGGTGGCACTTTTCTCAGTGAACAGTACACATTCTGGTCAGAAGAGTCATTGAAAATTCTAGAATCAAAGCAAAGTAATCCCATACCCAAACCAAAGCAATCATGTAGTTTGGCCTAACTTATGTTATTATGAAGGAAAGAAATGTTATCAGAGAATTCTAGGCAGAAATCACAATGTTCTGAATTTTTCTAAATTAATAAGTAAAGTCCTCACATAGTGTGTATACTCTTTAGAGAGGAAATTTAATCTTCAGCATTTATCTTGTTAAATGCTACCATTTTTTTCTGCTTTTTCTTGTTTAAGGAAGTAGATTGCTGAGAGAAAGCCCTAAAGAAAAGCACAGAGTATCTATTTTATGAAAGAATACTTCAGACACTGTATTTGGAGGACCTCTGCTAACGTGTTGAGAGGATGGACTTCTGTGATTCATGCTTGGTGAGGTAGCATAGATTATTTAGAGATGTTTTGCAACCTGTGTCTTGGCAGAACTGTGATTTCCAACTTTTTTGAAAGCCCCAAGGTGGGAGGGGAAAAAAATATATAATATATATATATCCTAAAAAAAACAGAAACTCCAACAGAGAGAGAGAGCAACATGTTTTCCAGTAAACACTGAATGAACAGACCAGTATTTGTGAGGAAGGCACCAACTCGTGGCTCATCCAGAAAGTGTGTGTCAGAACACCAGCTACTTAGTTTTCAAAACATGGTGTACTTGGCTTTTGCACTCTTAATAAACAAGGTGCAGCCAGCCTGCAATCCCGTGGACAGACAGTGTGCACGGAACCATCAATTTTGCTGCAAACTGGCTGGCTGAGGAGAAAGTTGACTCGATGGGCTCTTTTTAGGATGTTAACTCCCCAAGAGGTTCTCAAGCTTTCCTCACTTAGGAAGTGATTTCTGTCTGGAAACAAAGCCCAGCACTTGTCATGGTCGGTGTGCTGTTCCAGACTGTGGGGGCCTGTGCCAGGCCAAGACTAACAGTGTTGGTCCCTATGCAATGGGACTTCAGTTACTCAATTGAGTAACTGAATTGAGTAACTCAATTGAGTAACTTCAGTTACTCAATTCAAGATCAAAATTTGGAGGCGCACTGGCAAAAATAGTACTAGATAACTTAAGATCCCATTGTTTCTAAATTGTACCTGTTTACAAAGTTATTTGAAATACTTAAATACACGAGAAGCTATAAAACTTTATTCCCAGGAAATAGTTCTTGCTTTTTATTTTATTTTGCTTATTTTTTTAGGTGCATCTAAATCAATGTTAGCTAATATATTAGAAATCTTTTGTCAATGATGTTTAGAATTTTGTTCCTGGGATTCTATAAGAGATTATGGTCCATGATCTGTCATGTACCAACTCATTGATAATAATGCTGAACAGAATAGTATTTGATGTATAATTCTGAATCTCACAACAAGGCATTCCTTTAAAAATGACCTATATTTATCAATCAGCCCCTTTGGGATGCTTTTTGTTCAGTTACGAATCCATCAAACACTCTATGATTTCAAGTCATGTTTCCCAAATTGTCTTATTGTCCAGTGGAGCATTATGAAGGACTTTAGAATATATTTTAATAGAAGCCAGATTCATTATACTAACCTACAGCATTTCTGGTTGTATAATTCCATCTGCAAAAAAAAAAAAAAAAAAAGAAAGGAGTTAGTCCAATTTGATTTATTTTTGACAAGCTCAGTCTAGGTTCTGGTGACCTGCGTTTTTTCTCCTTGCTGCTCAATTACTGCCATTTTTACTACCTTTTGAAAAATTTGTTTTACTGAAATATAATGTACATACTACAAAGTTCATCTTTTTAAAAATGAACAATTCAATGGTTTTTAGTTTTTTCCATACACAATGGAACATTGTGTATTGTGTATTGTGTTTTGTGTTTTGTGTATTGTGTATTGTGTTTACAGAGTTATGCAACCATAACTATTACTTAAGTAATAATCTTACTTAAGAATATTTTTGTCATCCCCCGAAGAAACCTTGTACCTGTTAGCAATTATTTCTCACTCCTACCACCCAATTTTTTAATTTTCCCCAGCACTCCCAGGAAACTGCTAATCTCTTTTCTGTCTCTACAGATTTGTCTACATTGGACATTTTCTATGAATAACATCATACAATATGTGTTCTGTTGTGACCAACTGCTTTCCGAAGAATTACATTCTTTCACGTTTTTGAGTTTCCTCCATATTGTAGTGTGTATTGGTACTTCATTTTTATTGCTAAATAATATCCCAATATAGATACATCACATTTTATTACCCGTTTGTCAAATGATGGGCATTCAGGTTGTTTCCACTTTTTAGCCCTTATGAATAAAGCTGCTATGAACATTTGCATACAAGTATCCTGGATAGATATTTATGAGTGGAATGGATAGGTCAGTCTACGATTAATATTTGGAGACATCACCAAACTCTTTTCCAAAGTGGCTGACTCATTTTACATTTCCACAAGCAGTATTTAAGAATTTCCACAAGCAATATTTAAGAATTTTGTTTTCTCAACATTCTTCACAGTACTTTTTAATGCCTGTCCCTTATTAGAGCCATTGTGGTGGGTGTGAAGTGGTATCATGTGGTTTCAATTAGAATTTTCCTAATGACTAATGTTGAGCATCTTTTCTTGTGCTAATTAGCTGTTCACATATCTCCTTTGAAGAAATGTCTATCCAAATCCTTTGTATATTTTCAAAATTTGGTTGTCCTTTCATTGTTGACTTTTAAGAGTCTTTTTTTATATTCTAACTACAAGATCTTAACAAAGTGATGATTGGTAAATATTTTCCCACGTTCTGCTGATTGTCTTTTCACTTTCTTGATTATGTGCTTTGGAGCACAAAAGCTTTTTATTTTGATGAAGTCCAATTTATCAATAATTTTTAAATTTTAAAATATTTAATTGACAAAATAAAATTTTGTATATCAGTATGATGATCTGATGTGTGTGTATATTGTATAACGATGGCCACAGTCAAATTAATTACCATTTACATCACTTCCCATAGTAGTTAACCTTTGTGTGTGTGTGTACATGTGTATGGTAAGAATAACTAAATTTTATCCTCTTACCAAATTCCAAGTAAACAATACAGAATTATTAACTATAGTCACTGTGCTATCCATTAGATCCTTTGTACACTGTTGTTGAAAATGTAAATTTGTATAGTATTTATGGAAAACATAACTTTTTGAGGTTCCTCAAAATTTAAAAATAGAACTATCATACGACCTGGCAATCTCACTACTGGGCATATGTCCAAAGGAAATGAAATCAATATGTCCAAGAGTATCTGCATCTCCATGTTAATTGCAGTATTATTCACAATAGCCAAGATAGAGAAACAACCTTAGTATCCAGCAACAATGAATGGATAAAGAAAATGTGTTATATATACACAATGGAACATTATTCAGGCATAAAAGCAGGAAATTCTAGCAGTTGCAACAACATGAATACAACTGGAGGAAATTATGCTAAGCAAAATAAGCCAGACATAGAATGACAAATAATGTGTGATCTCACTTATTCATGAAATCTAAGAAAAGTTGACCTCATAGAAGCACGGACTAGATGGTGTTTGCCAGGCCTGTGGGGAAGGAGAAATGAGGAGATGTTGGTCAGAGGGTACAGACCATAATTATAAAATAAATAAGTGCTGTTGATCTAAAGTACAGCATGGTGATTATTTAATCCAACTGTAATGTTTATTGACCTTTTATCACTTGTGCTTTTGGTGTTAGGTTTAAGAAGTCATCAATTAACTCCAAATCATAAAGATTTACTCTTGCACTTTGCCTTAACAGTTTAGTTTTATATACTCACTCTTACATCTGTGTATGTAATCCACTTTGAGTTAATGCCTATGCGTGGTGTGAGGTAGGGGTCTAAATTAATTCTTTGGTGTGTTGACGTCCTGTTGAACCAACGTGATTTTTTTATTACTCTTTATTTCCTCACTGAATTGTCTTCACTGCTTTGTCTAAAACCATTTGACCATAAATGTTAGAGTTTATCTTTCATGCCATTTTTACCTAATTCTAATGTATTTAATAATATATTTTGGGAGGATTTTTTTGTTGTTGTTGAAATGTATAGTTATCCTACCATTGTATACCACTTAAAAAAATCTTAGCCTTCTTAACATTTAGAACCTTGATTATCTGGATGTGGTAGCACCTGTAGTCCTAACTACTTGGGAGCCAGGAGGATCACTTCAACCTCCAAGTTGCAGGTTGCTGTGAGCTATGATTACTCCACTGCACTCCAGCCTGGGTGACAAAGTAAGACCCTGTCTAAAAAGAAAAAAAAAACAACACCTTAAAGGATACTTTTCAATCATTTTTGCCTTGCTATGATATTCTTTTTTTCAAAGCTCACATTGATGATTCATGGGCATGATCTCTTTTCATGTTTAGAATTGGCTGTTAATAAAATTTCAAGATGTAACTTGAAGTTTTTGACAAGAAGAGGACATGACATGGATTAATCACACCAAAGTCTCGGAGCTTTCAAATTTCTATAATCTATTCCAGAAAATGTGACTATTCCTACCACGCATAATTACATTCTTTCTAATGTGTGTTCTAAATGTCCCACAGCTTTGTATTCCAATGCTACATTATATTGGTTTTTAAGATATTTTATATGACTAAAAGAAAAAAAGGATCCAAATTTGAATTCAAATGCAATCACATGTGTTAAATGCAAATAACTTAGTGGAAGAACATGTGGTCACTAATGATCACTAAAGTGTTTGTAGGCAGTAACAATTTATACTGGGTCTGGTGGCTAGAAAATATTTGTTATTAGACACCTTCCATTTTCCAAAATGTTAATGTGCTAAAAAGGAAGATGTGACTTGAAATCAAGAAAATCCAATAATCTTTCTTAAAGTCTAAAAGTACTCTGTGGAGTATGTTTTTCTCCTTTTGTAAAAAAGCGGAGTTACATGCAAGTATCCCCAGTCTTTCAACAGTCCTCTGTAGGACAAGATTCCGAGACTGCTGCTGCTGACCTTGGGAAGTTCATTCAGTACTTTGCGATTGAATTTGCTGTTCCATTAGGTAGACTCCTTTAGAGGTCTCACGGACACAGACGCATTTAGTGTGTGTTGGGCTTATTTCTCCTTCTCTATATTCATCTCACCATCTCAAGATCATTTTCCAATTGCACCACTGTCCTTGGGCAGCAGGTCTATTTTTCCTTTGCTTTTATAGTTTCAAAAAATAACTGAAAGTAACTTTTTTTTTCCCTGCCATCATCACTTTTCTTTTTATCTTTTGAGACAGAGTCTCACTATGTTGCCCTCTGTAGAGTACTGTAGCATCATAGCTCACAGCAACCTCAAACTCTTGGGCTTAAGCGATTCTCTTGCCTCAGCCTCCCAAGTAGCTTGGACTACAGGCACCCACCACAACACCCATCTATTTTTTTGTTATAGTTGTGATTGTTGTTTGTTTGGCAGGCCCGGGCTGGGTTTGAACCCATCAGCTCTGGTATATGTGGCTGGCGCCCTAGCTGCTGAGCTATAAGCACCGAGCTGATCATCACTTTTATAATAGGCTTCCTGACATGATTCTAATAAGACTATACCATCCACTTGTACTTATCCTTAAAGGAGAAACTGTGTGTGAAATGTGTTGTATAATGCCTGGCAGATCATCAGGTACAGTCCAAGTCATTATCATTCTTATTTTCATCATGCTTGTCTTTTTTCTTTTTTCTTTTTTTTTCTTTTTGAGACCATGTCTTACTCCATTGCCCAGGCTAGAGTGCCATGGTATCAGCCTACCTCACAGCAACCTCAAACTCCTGGGCTCAAGCCATCCTCCTGCCCTAGACTCCCCAGTAGCTTGAACTACAGGTGTCCACCATAATGCCATGATAGCTTTTCTATTTTTAGTAGAGACAGGGTCTCAGTCTTGTTTGGTCTGGTCTTGAACTTCTGAGCTTGGGCAATCCACCCACCTCGGCCTTCCAGCGTGGTAGGATTACAGCATGAGCCACCATGCCTGAATCATTATGGTCATATTTAAGGGTTGGGTTTTTTTTTTGTTTTTTTTTTTCCCCCTCTCTCTCTTTTTTGGAACTGGCTCCTTTAAAATCTGATTTTTTTGGTGCAACCTTAAAGCCTTTTTTTAAAGAAAGTACAAACTCCTAATAAGTAAAGAACCTCTAAACTTTAGCCATCATCACTAATGCATCACTGTAAATGACTTGTTTGGGTTCCCATAAGAGAACCAGATTTTTAATGAAGTCTTTAAAAGAGAAATACTATATTTTCAGCAAACAGGAGGAATGAATTAAAATTTGGCTCCCATTCCTAAAACTTTAAGCGAGTGCACCCCATTGCTTTCCAAAAATTTTATATAAAATATTTAGACTGGAAAGTTGTTCACACAGGTGTGCACACTATGTCTACTCATGCTTTGGCAGGCAGGGCATGGGCACAGTGCTTAGTCAGAACTGTGGGGTCACCACACACAAATACAGACTCAAAGCTACAAAGTCATGATCAAAAGATTCTAACCTCCAAATGATCCATTCCTTGATTTTTTGTCCTCGTTTTTCTTCCTTGGTCCTCATTATTTTTGAACCTGTCTATAGGTTAAAACCACAAGTTTTCAACAATATTTAGGGTAATTTTTATCAGCTTAAAAATTTTTGTTTCTATTATTTAGTACTAATGATCATCAATAACAGGAGTAATTATATAGACTCAACTAAAGGTAACCTTCCCTAAGATGCCCTTTCTGACTTTCTGATGACGCTGACCACTTTCTCCTCCGTCCCTCCCTGTGTTTGGCACATGTCTGTCCTCATGTCCTGCCACACATCCTTCCCTGTGCTTATTTACAGTCCCCAGCTCCTCTGCTGGGTATTAGCTCCTTGTAATGGCAACAGTACTATGGAGGAGGATGGTAAATTTTCACAAATATTTGTAGAATGACTCTTGAATAAAGATTTACCCAAGAGTGTGTAATTTCTGTATCTTTCATTGCATCTAATTGATACTAACTTTTCCTACAGGAAACCAGTGTTTTACCCTGTAGAGCGTGAAGATTCCGCTATGCAGAGATGGTATAGCAGCTAAGTCTACTCTTTGCCTTGACCTTTTCTATTCCACCATTATAACACCACCCTGGTTAAGTGCTGGTACCACCAAGGGAATAATCCTCTCTCTCTGTCTCCTACCTATATTCAAAGCAAGCCTGTGAAAATTTAAGAAATAAGAGAAATGTAACAGCTAAAGGCAGCCTACAGTTAATTATTACAGGCAGTCCTCGAGTTGCAAACACCCAACTTAAATACAACTTGCATTTACAGACAAAGGCTATTATAGTAAGTCCCCCATTTACAAATATATGACTGACATACAACTTACACTTAAGAATAGAGGCTATTACAGGTAATGAACAAACGTATCCATTCCAAATTACATACAAAGTCAACTTAAGAACAGACCTACAGAATCTATCTCGTATATTACCCAGGGACTGCTTTCAGAAACTCATACCATGATAACTAGAGATTGGTAGCAGAATGTGTCCAACAGTTCACAATTTAAAAACTAGCTGCCTTAAAGAAATACTAATGATGCTTTCTAAATCTAGCAAATAAAGTTCATAAGTAAATATGACAGACTAAACCACTCATTTATCATGCTGCATTTATCTTAGCACTTTTATTGGTAGTAAATTAAATTTACTATCAATCGAAAGTAGTAAATTAAGAAAAATTAAGATAAAATAGAAATATAAAGTTAATACAACAAATTATTTGCAAATAGCAGGTAATCAATGTTTTAAAAAAATTGCTATTGGCTGTATTTTTGTGACAATAAAAATTTTATTGGACTATAATATACACACAAAAATGCCTAAGTAACAAATATATATAATGAATTCTTCCAAAATTAAGTCACCCATGTAACTATCACAATATTACTAGTATCCTTCCCTATGTCCCTACCCAATTACTATTACAGAACTTCCTGGTGAAAGCAAATCTGTGTTTAAATTTCAGTAGTCAAATTATTTTCCCAAATGTTTGTATTAATTTACATTTCCCGCCAGTGATGTCTGACAGTCTAGTAGCTCCACAGGCTCACCAGCACTGGATAATGCTGGTGATAGCCATTTGAGCAGATGTGTAATTCTATATCATATTGTGATTTTAATTTTCATTTCCTTGATAACTAGTGATGCTGAGCACCTTTTGATATGCTTTTTGGTGATTTTCGTTCATACTACCATGACTGACTTGAATCCCTGTACTAACCCTTGCACACTCACTATTTATGGGCAAATAACTAGATTTCAGATACAAGATAAGTAGTAGCCAGAAAAAACAAACATAGCTCTTATGTATAAACACTGCATACACACATGTACACACACACCTCAAAGGAAAGGGAGATGAAAACCTTATACAAAAGAGTCAAGACTCATTGTATAGTTCTCATAATCTTTTGAGAGATTAAAACATGCATGACTTTTGCAAAAGAAGAATAGCCGAAATAAAGGATGTAAATGATCAAAGAAGAGATGATAAAGCATCATGATAAGACTAAAAAAATAGGTAAAATTTGGTGGAAAAAAATGGAAGAGAAAAAGAGAACCTTAGCAAAGACGAAAGCCTCATTAGAAACAATTAAAAGGGCAATACTAGAAAGAGAGAGAGAAAAAAGAATGATCCCAAGGCCCCTTGTTATATTTTTTCTTGCCACTTTGCAGAATCTTCTTATGTTTATCTTAGGCTTCTAGAGACAGAGACTTTCCTAATGTGTGTGTGCATGTGTGTGTAGAGAGAGAGAGAGAATGTGCTTACAAGTGAGCATGAGAGCAATTCGTGAACACACAGAGGATAGGCATGTATATATAGATGTCTATGTATAGAGATACACACAGATTTATCCTACAGGATTTGGGGTTTGCTTTGTGGTAGCCTAGGAAAATTTATCCCTACTTCATCTTCCCAGAAATGAAAGTCTATTGGTTATATGTTGATCAGCTTCTAAAACTATATTTATGATCTGCATATTTCTCTGGGACAAGGAACACAAGGATGTTCACTGTGAGTCATCATCTGATTGGCCTTTCTTTTCCTTATTCCACCCAAAAGCAAGCTCGCCGAGGACCTTTGATAGGGCCTGTTTTTTTAACAGGTGCATTTGGCCATAATCCCTTTGGCTTCTGGCTGGTTTTGGCTGATAGGAATCCTGAAGGCAGGTGGAGGGAGGAAGGACATCAGGGAAGTTACCTCCTGCTTCTTTTCTGGTGGAGTCACCTTTGTTCTGCTGCATCTTTCAGTAAAAGTCACTGTTCCTCTCTGGACAGTCTCTTGACACAACCCTCTGTAGAGTTCCCTCCTCTCTTCAGATCTGAGGATGATTACAACTTCATGGTCGCTAACCCCAGACACTGGAGTGGCTTAACTCAGAACTGTTATTAGGGTTTTAAACAACTCCTGACAGCATATCCTTAAAATTGTTCATTTTACACATCTGTTGCAATGCATTCAACATTTCCAGGTGCTTTCTAGGTGGAAGGCTCTGAGGTTATCTCATCCTCCACCTTCCCCTTGACCGTGCTTCTTAATATGTGTCTGAAAACCTTGGACTCATTTTGAGTGGGAGACTTTGCTTGTGTCTACTCAGGCCTCCAGATCCCATCTGGAGTCAAGTCTTGGAATAGCACGTTAGGACTTTGATGAAATGTCAGAGGCTTGACCTCACTGCCTGTAACCCCCTTCAGTGCTTCTGTAGGTTCATGCTTTGCTCAAGGTAGAGGTTCCCACTGTCTTTGGTTGTCTTGCAGAATCTGGAAAGTCCCTGTTTCCATTTCTGGGAAAACCTTTTAGTCACCCTCAAGTACCAAAATGCTGGCTGCCACATTTTGGCATTTCATTTCAATTTCTAGTCAAAAGAGGTACATATCTTATTTTTGAGCCTCTCTTCTTTATTTCTTTAACTTCTCTGTAGTTTACATTTTGTTACCACGTTTGTTTTTTGTTTGTTTGTTTTGCAGTTTTTGGCCGGGGCTGGGTTTGAACCCAACACCTCCGACATATGGGGCCGGCGCCCTACTCCTCTGAGCCACAGGCGCTGCCCTTGTTACCATGGTTTTGGAGCAGAGGGCATACTTCCAAGCATAAACTTACTGTGTCACCTTGGGGGAGAATTTGCTTCATTCTGCAGAATCACAGGCATCCTTCCATTTTTCTTCCATGCCAGTCATCTTCTTCCTAACTGTTCTGAAAGTCTTGTTTCTTGTGTGTAACCATTGGCCACAATTTAACAAATATTTTCCAATTGTCTACCAATAGCCAAGCATTGTTCTTGCTGCTGGGAAGACAGTAGTGAGCACAGAGGCCAAGTTCCTCCCTGGTTGTGTTAATTACGTGCTGTCTTTATTGCTTTTCTGATGGCTTTCACCTCCATGTTTTTGATATTTTTCCCTCTTTCATTTCTCATAAGTCCTTTCTTTCCTTGAGTTATACTACAATGTCCTCTTCTTTTAGTGATTGCATAAATTTGAGCACTTTTATAATTAAAAATTATACATTCTGTATTTTTAAAAACTATATTTGTAATAGTACACTTAGAATTGTTTTAATCAATATTAGACACATTAAAAGATGTAAAGACTAAATTATTAAATATACATTTGACCATTCGCCAAATATATCAAGGAAAAAATTCTTGATATAAGGACTCCTTCTGAACCCAGTTACATGTCTCCCACTCCCACCAGTCCCGAGAACTAGTGTTGTATCATTCCTGTGCTTAATCTCCCAAAGCAATACATACTAGTGTTATTCATGGTTTGAAGTGTTACAAAAACTCTATCTTACTTCATGTTTTATTTGGTAATATTCTTCACATGATGTGTTCATAGGATTCATTGATGTTCTTTTTCGTGGCTCTTTCATTTAACATCTGTATAGAATTTCATTGATTGAATCTAATTTATTCATTCCTCTGTTAATGAACTCTAGGATCTTAACAAATGTTTCTATTTTACTAACAATGTTTCATATAATATTTTTGTACATATATTCTTTTGTATGTTTATAGGAAATTCCCTGGTTTGTGTACCATGCAATAAAATTAGGGGTTAATGTCCATTCTTCAAAGTGCTTGTATCAATTTATACTTCCATCTGTGGTGTATGAAAGTTTCCGTTGCTTCATATTCCCCCATTGCTTGATATTTTCAGACTTGTTGATTTTTGTCAATCTACTCACAGCCTTAATTTCCTGGAAGCTAGTACATCATGTTCCCATGTTTTTTAATCATTTCCATTTTGTTTTTTTTTTTGAGACTGAGTCTCACTAAGTCGCCCTGGGTAGAGTGCCATGGCATGACAGCTCACCGCAACGTCAAACTCTTGGGCTTAAGCGATTCTCTTGCCTCAACCTCCCAAGTAGCTGGGACTACAGGCACCAAACACAAGGCCCAGCTATTTTTTGTTGCAGTTGTCCAATTAGTGGCCCTATGGGTTATATACAAATTATATGACGACTATGGTGGCAGATATTTTTTGTTGCAGGCCTGGGCTGGGTTCAAACCCGCCTGCGTCGGTGTATGTGGCTAGTGCCGTAACCACTGTGCTACAGGCGCCGAGCCAACCATTTATATTTCCTTGTGCTAATTACCTATTTGTATCATTATCCAGTTTTGTATTAGAATGCTTTACTTTTACTTCATTTTTAGAGGACCTTTACATAATCTATATATCCTTGTTAACTATATATAAGTTTTTTCCAGTTATATTAATGTAAATGATCTCTTCCTAGCTGTAGTTTGTTTCTCCATTTTTTTAATATACAAAAAATTAAATTTTACTTCCCAATCTTTTTCTTTAGTGATTCTTATTTGTATATCTTTCTTAACAAGTTTTTTGCTTCCCTGGAACAATAGAAATACATTTTATATTGTCTACTAAAATTTTAAATTGATGCTATTAACATGAAGGTCCACATAAATTTTTGACTCAATTTATAAAGTTCCATGAAAAATACTGCTGATGTTTTTTATTGTTGTTGCAACTGTATTGCATTTACAAATGAGTTTAGAGAGCAATTATATCTTTATAATATTGTCTTCCTGTAAGTATTCATTTATATATTTGATGTCTTAAAACAACATTTTATAGCTTTCTCAGTGA
The DNA here is from genome assembly GCA_963574355.1 of Loris lydekkerianus. Lineage (NCBI taxonomy): Eukaryota > Metazoa > Chordata > Mammalia > Primates > Lorisidae > Loris > Loris lydekkerianus. Next base: position 32,984 of record CAUYPK010113900.1, on the reverse strand, counting down.
ATGCCATATACATCTTTTGCTAGATATATTCCTGAGTATCTTATATTTATTTTAATTACTCTTATAAATGCAGTTAAACCTCTGTAAGTTGACCGCCCAAGGAAATGTAACAAACTAGTCAACATTCAGAGATGGTCAACATAGGAACATGGCCTACTCTGCTTACTTATGTAGGGTGCATGGGAAGTCTATGAAAATTAGGTCAGCGTAAGGAGGTGGTCCACATAGGAAGGTGGTCAACTACTGATGTTATACTGAATTATGCTTTTTAAAATTTTATACTCTTAAGTAGTGGTTGCAATTAATTTATGTAAATTGATTTTATATCTATTGGCTTTGGTGAATTTTCTTTCACTCTCTAAATGTATCTGGAGATTTTGCCGGGCTTTACAGACAATCACATTACGTAGCTAATCATATTTTCAACTATAATGGCAACTTTGTTTTCCTTTTTCTATCTTTAAAGTTTTAAGTTACTTCCTTTGTTTTTTGGACCTCACTGGCTAGGACTACCACTCCAATTTTAACTAAGAAGTGCCAGTGGCTTCTTTGTCCTTCTGATTTTAAGATAATCTTGTTAATGTTTCACCTAATTTTTAAAGGCACATGTTAAACTCCTAATCATTCACAGTCTCAAGTTAGTTTGGTTTGTAATTTTCTGTTCTCTTATGGTACTTGACTGGTTTTCATGTTAAAGTTTATACCAGCCTTGTAAAAAGACATAATGGTTATTCTTTTAGTATTCTTGGATCTGAGTCTCTATAATTATTTGCTTCTTTAATGGTTGTTGTTTAACCTGTAAGATTATCTAAGTCTGTGCTTTATTTGTGAGAAGGATTTTAACCAGTGATTCAGTTTTCCTTAACGGTTATAGGACTCTTTAAAATGTTCTGTTTTTTTCTATAACAATTTCTGGAAGGTATATTTTTCTAACAATAGCCCATTCGGTCTGTTTTCAAGTTTATTGGCAGATAGTGTTCAAAGCACTCTACTACAAGGGGTGTCCAATTAGTGGCCCTATGGGTTATATACAAATTATATGACGACTATGGTGGCAGATATTGCAAAAAGTATAATATGCACGGAACTTTTCTTTTGGTCATCAGCTTCCATTAGTGTTTGTGTATTTACTGTGTGGCCCAAGACAGCTCTTATTCTTCTAAAGGCAGAAAAGAAAAGAGATTGGACACCTCCACGTGAGATTGTTTAACTCCTGCTGTACATACAGACAAGTCCTGCTTTTCCTTCCTAACAATATTTGTACTGTCCCTTCTTTCTCCTGCCAGGTGTATTTTATAATTAGTTAATTATATGAAATATTGTCATTAGGATAAGAGAATTCCCCAAGTAACCTAGGTATTTGTCTTTTATTAATCATTTTAGGAAACCATCATTTGGTTTTCTTCATCCAGTTGGGGGTTTTTTCCCCCATTACTTTATGTTCTTTTTTTCTTTTTTCTTTTAATTTATTTCGTTATTCTTCTACTAACTATGTAAGTGAAAGACTTTGTTCAACAATTCCATTTTTTTTTTTCGTTTTTTCAAATATATGTATTTTAAGGCCATAAATGTGCCTTTTGTACTGTTTTAGTTACAGTCTATAAATTGACTTTGATATGTAGTTTGTAACATTAGTTTTTATTTTATTCATTTAATTTTAATTTTAAATTTTATTAGAAGTAAGGTTTAAATTTCTAAACATAAGGACTTTTTTGTTATTTCTTTATTATTGATGACTACCTCAAATGTTATGGTCACAGAATGTGTCCTATATGAAAATAGGTCTCTACTATTTCTTAACACTTGCTTTATGGTCTTGTTCATGGTAAAATTTTGTAAACATTCCATGTATGCTTAATAATGTGAAATATGTTGAGAAGTGGACTTCTTTACATGTCTATTAAGTCAAATTTTGTTAATCACATTATTCCGATATTCTATGTTCTCTTTAAAAATATTCTATATTCTTGTTAACTTTTTCCTACTTATTTTATCAGTTATAATTTGGGGATTAAAAAAATCTCCTACTATGAATGTAGATTTGTCAATTTCTCATTAGAGTTCTGTTAATATTTTCTTTTCATATTTAGAAGTCAAATTTTTCTCTCTATATAAAGTTATCATATTATTTTCTTGATGGAGTTAATATTTTGTCATTATACATTAAATCTTTTCATTACTCATATGTTTCATTGTCTTAAAGTTTATTTTACCTGGTACTAATCTAACCCTAGATTTCATCTGATTAGAGTTTGCCTGGTAATATATATCTTTTTATACTATATTCTTACCTTAAGTATATCTCTTATTTTATTATTATTTTTTTCTTTTTGAGACAGAGTCTCACTATGTTGCCTTCAGTAGAGTGCTGTGGCATCACAGCTCACAGCAACCTCAAACTCTTGGGTGTAAACGATTCTCTTGCCTCAGCCTCCCAAGTACCTGGGACTACAGGTGCCCGCCACCATGCCCAGCTATTTTGGTTGTTGTTGTTGTTGTCGTTGTTTAGCTGGCCTGGGCCAGGTTCGAACCTACCAGCCTCCGTGCATGTGGCTGGCGCTGCGTAACCACTGTGCTACAAGTATCAAGACATAGAACTAGATTATTATTATTATTTTGCCAACTTGATATCAATCTTGTGACCATGGAGTTTGACCTGTCTAAATTTATTTTGATTGCTGATCTATTTGGTATTATTTGTAATATTTCATTTTGTGCTTATAATCTGTGTTATTTTCCCTATGATTTCCTTTCCCTCCAATTTTTCTGCTTTCTTTTGGATTGTTTCTGCTGTTTGTTTCAATGTTTCCTCTTCTATTAATTTTTAAGCCACTCACGACATTTGGTATGCCCTAAAACTGTTATAGTGATCTTTAACTTAAAGTCTAAAGTTAATCATTTCCTCCTTCCTCTCATACAACACAAAAACTTTAGAACACTAATTTTTGAGTCCTATTTCATATTTCTTTATTATTCATGTTTACATACTCATTGATGTTCCTGTTTTAAAAAATCACTATTTTTTATATCTTCAATATTTTTTAAAATGTACCATCATGTTTAACACTTTATTTCTTCATCTTTCCTTCTTGAATCTGAGTTCTTTTTGAGTTCAATTTTTTTTTTTTTTTTTTTCTTGAAGCATATCACTTAGATCAGGAGTGTTCAATCCTTTTACTTCTCTGGGCCACATTTGAAGAAGAATTGTATTAGGCCACATATAATACACAAACAGTAATAAAAGCTAATGAAAAAGGGGGGGAGGCATCATTTTTGCGATATCTGCCACCACAGATAAGCAAAAATGTCCTCTACTAATGATCTTAATTTGTAGTGGCCCAGAGAGTCTTTTAAAATCGTCAAGCAGGTCCCAAGATTGTGATCACTAATATAAAAAATGTACATACCTAAGTAGTAAAACATCCTCAGGGTTTTAAAAATATTTTTATTATAAAAGTAAAAGAAATGTGGGCAATACAAAAATAGTGGGATATTTGATATTGTATTTGAGAAACTAATGCATCAATATCTGGTTGGATGGACATAGTTGCAATTTTCAGTAAGTTCTTAAAGCTTTTCATTTTAATTTTTCTCTTAATGTGTTTTATTCTTGAAAATAGTTGATCTCAAATGTAGGTGCTGCCAAAAAGCCATGACACAAATTGGGCATGATTATGAAGTGAAAGATGTTTGTCTCTGGGAAGATAAGACCTATAAAAGTCAAGTAAAGAGACACGATCAAATTTTTCTTTAAGTTGAAAGTCAGATTGCAGCTCTATGCATTCCGTTTGAAAATTGGTAGGTAACATATTTATGTCGATTTAAAATGGAGTCACAAATGCACCAAAATGTTTATTATTTTCCAAAAAATCTTCAAATCTGTTTTCAAATTCTTGCAGTAAATCAAAAAGCAAAGCTGTATGGTTTCCACTGTTCACAGGATTGTGTTTAGCCACTGTAGCAAAATGCATATAATTGTTGACCTTAATTTGAACTTGCCATAATTCCAGTTTCATTTGGGACACTGTTAATGGTTTAAAACATTGTATTGGTTAAGTTATTTTACTCTTTGAATATTCATGTTTAACTCATTGAAATGAGCAGTTAAATCCCTAAAAATGCTAGATCTTTAAGCCAGTTTTCATTATCAAAGTTTGGAACAAACTTGGTTTTTGACACCATGTATGACTTGATAATATGTCATAAATAATAAAATCTTTTCAACATTTGCCTTTGATTTATCCATCTTATTTCCAAAACATTAACAATGTCACCATAGTCAACATCAACAACTTTAAGGAATTCCTGGAATTGGTCATAATTCAATTGCTTGGCCCCTAGGAAATTCATAGTCTTGATGTCAATTTGCATTATGTTACACATTTTAAAAGGTTTGGCGCATAAATTTACTTGATGAATTATGTAATGATACTACGTCAAACATGAATTTGGAGGGCAGCTGCATTGTCTTCTATTATTTTTACAAGTCTTTTACCTAGCATCGTCAAAGCTCCATCAGGTACTATACCAGCTGTGTTGGCAATAAACAAAGAGTATCACTTTAACATAATTTTCACTACTTTGTATAAATCTCTCGATTTAATTGTGTCTTTTTATGGCAATAAAGAAAACATTTCTTCAGTGACATTATAATAATCAACAATGTCAAAACCTCTAATAAAAATGGCAAGTTGAGCCCTATTTGTAGCATCTGTGCTGTTGTCCATCAACAAAGCATAAAATTTAAAATCAGCACCTTTACTCTCCAAACTTCTTTTGATGGGTTTTCCAATTTCATCAATTCACCTGGATACAGTCAAGTGAGACAAACTGAAATATTCCCCTTTTGTTTCAGGGCAAATTATATCTGCCTTATTTCCATACATTGTTTAAAAAACTCACCATCACTAAATGACTTTGATTTTTTTTTTTTTTTTGCTATTAAATATGCTACCACCTAACTAGCTTTTACGATGGAATCCATCTGATTTGTGACTTTAAAAAAAATTTATTGAGAAGACAGAATTTTTTCTTATGACACAACCCTTTATACGCATCAAATTTGGCAGAATGTTTATGCATATAATGTGTTCTCAAATTATAATCTTAGAAAACTTGCACAAATCCCCTTACAAATAGCAAGAGTGCTTTACTATTGTGTGTTGAAAAAAAAGTAGACATCTGTCCACTTTTCATCAATCTTTCATTGTCCATAATTTTTCTTTTGGGGGGCTCTGTTTTCTTTTGAGATGTTGTAGAAGTCATGCTGGGATTTAAAAAATTAATAGATAAGGGATTGTGTTTACTTTTATTATGAAAATTAACTGACAAGAAAATAGAAAGCAAGTTTGGGCCTTCCCATATCTCAGCTGGAGCCACTGGTAAAGTGTAGTGAGGTGCAGCAGAGGTATGGAGATACCCTTAATAATCAAGTCAGAATGCTTGCTTGCCTTTCCTTTACAAATTACTTGTCTTTTCTGTCTGAATGCTTTTAAAATCCTTGCCTTGGTTCCATACAAAACAAAGAATTATTTTTTTCATGTCTTGAAAGTATGATGTTGGTATTTTAATAGGGATGGCACTGAATCTGTAGATTACTTTGGGAAATATAGATTTTTTTTTTTTCTTTTAGAGACAGAGTCTCACCATATAGCCCTTGGTAGAGTGCCATGGCCTCACACAGCTCACAGCAACCTCCAACTCCGGGGCTCGGGTGATTCCCTTGCCTCAGCCTCCTGAGTAGCTGGGGCTACAAGGCACCTGCCACAATGCCAGCTATTTTTCCATTGCAATTTGGAAAACCCAGGGTGGGTTTGAATCTGCCACCCTTGGTACGTGGGGCTGACGCCCCACCCACTAAGCCACGGGCACCTGCCAGAAATATAGACATTTTAACTATGTTGATTTTTCCCAGCCATGAGCATGGTATCTTCTTCCATTAGTTAATATCCTCTGCTATTTCTTTTCTTGGGGTTTCATAATTTTCTTTATAGAGGTCCTTCACCTCTTTTGTTAGGTATATTCCTAGGTATTTCATTTTTTTAGAAGCTATGATGAAGGGGTTTGTGTCTTTAATTAGACACTCATCTTGGCTGTTACTACCGTATACAAAGGCTACTGACTTGTGGGCATTGCTTTTATATCCTGAGACATTACTGTATTTTTTCATGACTTCCAGGAGTCTTGTGGTTGAGTCTTTGGGGTTCTCTAAGTATAAGATCATATCGTCAGCAAAGAGGGAGAGTTTGACCTCCTCTGCTCCCATTTGGATGCCCTTTATTTCCTTGTCTTGCCTGATTGTATTCGCTAGAACTTCCAGCACTATGTTAAATAGTAAAAGTGACAGAGGACAACCTTGTCTGATTCCAGTTCTAAGTGGAAAACCTTTCAGTTTTACTCCATTCAGTAAAATATTACCTGTGGGTTTGTCATAGATAGCTTCAATCAGTTTAAGAAATGTGCCATCTATGCCTATACTCTTGAGTAATTCAAAAAGGATGCTGGATTTTATTGAATACTTTCTCTGCATCTATTGAAAGGATCATATAGTCTTTGTTTTTGCTTCTGTTGATATGATGAATAACTTTTATGGACTTGTGTATGGTAAACCAGCCTTGCATCCCTGAAATGAAACCTACTTGATCATGATGTATAACTTTTTTGATGATAAGCTGTAATGTATTGACTAGAATTTTTGTTGAGAATTTTTGCATCTATATTCATTAGTGAAATTGGTCTGAAGTTCTCCTTTTTAGTTGGGTCTTTTCCTGGTTTTAGTATCAGGGTGATGTTTGCTTCATAGAATGTGTTGGGGAAAATTCCTTCCTCCTCAATTTTTTAGAATAATTTCTGCAGTATGGGAATAAACTCTTCTTTGAATGTTTGATAGAATTTTGGTGTGAAGCCATCCAGACCAGGGCATTTTTTGTTGTTGTTGAAAGATTTTTTTATTGTTTCTTTGATCTCAGTGCTTGAAATTGATCTGTTCAGGAGATCTATTTCTTCCTGGCTAAGTCTAGAGTGAGGGTGTGATTCTAAATATTGATCCATTTCCTTCACATTGTCAAATTTCTAGGCAAAGATTTTCTTGTAGTATTCAGAGATAGTCTCTTGTATCTCTGTGGCATCTGTTGTTATTTCTCCTTTATCATTTCAGATTGATGTTACTAGAGATTTTACTTTTTTGTTTCTAGTTAGTCTGGCCAAAGGTTTATTTTATTTATTTTTTTCAAGAAAACAACTCCTCGTTTAATTTTTTTTTTTTTTTTTTTTCAGTCTTAGGCTGGGGCTGGGCTTGAACTCACCACCTACGGTATAATGGGCCAGTGCCCCATTCCGTTGAACCATAGGCACCACCCTTCTTTCATTTTTTGAATGAGTCATTTGTTTTCAATTTCATTAATCTCTGATTTAATTTGGGATATTTCTTTTCTTCTGCTGGGTTTAGGCTTAGATTGTTCTTTTTCCAATTCCATAAGATGGCTTGTGAGTTTGTTGATGCATTCTCTATTTGTTTTTCCAATGTAGGCTTCTAAATTGATAAATTTTCCTTGCAGGACTGCTTTTGCTGTATCCCACAGGTTTTGGTAGCTTGTGTCATCATTGTTGTTATGCTCAAGGAAGTTAATGATTTCCTCTTTTATTTCTTTCTGCACCCAACTGTCATTTAGCATAAGGTTATTTAATTTCCATGCCTTTTGTAGGGTTGAACATTTGTTGATACCTTGTTGTCTGAAAACATACAAGGTAAAATTGCAATTATTTTGATTCTATTGAGATTTGTTTTGTGTCCTAGGATATGATCGATTTTGGAGACTGTTCCATGGGCCAATGAGAAGAATGTATGTTCTTTAGCTTTGGGATGGAGTGTTCTATATACATCTATCAAGCAGTTGTTCTAGGGTCTCATTTAAGTCCCTTATATCTTTATTTAATTTCTGTTTAGAGGATCTGTCCAGCTCTGTAAGAGGAATGGTAAAGTCTCATGTTATTATGGTATTATAGGTAGGCAGTTCTTAGTAATAAAAACAAAGCTGGGGACATCAGCATATCAGGCTTTAGGCTGTACTACAAGGCCATAGTGGTCAAAAAAGCATGGTATTGGCACAAAAATAGAGACATAGACATTTGGAATCAAATAGAAAACCAGGAAATGAAATAATATCTTATAGCCACCTAATCTTTGATAAACCAAACAAGAACATACATTGGGGAAAAGAATCCCTATTTAGTAAATGGTGCAGGGAGAACTGGCTATCCACTTATAGAAGACTGAAACTGGACCTGCATCTTTCCCCACTCACGAAAATTGATTCAAGATGGATAAAAGACCTAAATTTAAGGCATGAAATAATAAAAATAATCAAAGAAAGCATAGCAAAAACACTTGAAGACATGGGCCTGGGGAAAAACTTTATGAAGAAGACTTCCATCTTCTTCATAAACAACAACAACAAAAATAGACAAAAGGGACTCAATTAATCTGAAAAGCTTTGGGACTAAGGAGACAACAAGCAAAGCAAACAGACAACCTACACAATGGGAAAGGATATTTGCATATTTTGAATCAGACAAAAGCTTGATAACTAGGATCCATAGAGAACTCAATCCACATGAAAAAAGCCAACAATCCCATATATCAATGGGCAAGAGAGATGAATAGAACCTTCTCTAAAAAAGACATGAATGGCAAGCACACATCTGAAAAACGCTCCTCATCCCTAATTATTAGAGAAATGCAAATCAAAGCCACCCTTAGATATTATCTAATCCCAGGAAAGATGGTCCACATCACAAAATCTTTAAACTACAGATGCTGACATGCATGTGGAGAGAAGGGAACACTTTTACACTGCTGATAGAACTTCAAACTAATACAATCATTTTGGAAGCAAGTATGGAGAACCCTCAAAGAACTCAAACTAGATCTCCTATTTGATCCTGCAATCCCATTACTGGGCATCTACCAAGTAGGAAAAAAATCCTTTTGCCATAAGGACACTTGCACTAATAAACTTGCACTGTTTATTGCAGCTCAATTTACAATCACCAAAATGTGGAAACAGCCTAAATGCTCCCCAATCCAGAAATGGATTAACAAGCTATGGTATATGTATACCATGGAATACTACTCAGCCACTAAAAAATATGGAGACTTTACATTCTTTGTATTAATCTGGATGGAAGTGGAACACATTATTCTTAGTAAAGCATCACAAGAATGGAGAAGCAAGAATCCTATGTATTCAATTTTGATATAAGGACAATTAATGACCTAGTACATAGTGAGGGGTGGAGGAAGGGGAGAGAAGAGAGAGGGTAGGAGGGAGGGAGGTGGGGAAGGGGAGAGCAGAGAGAGAGAAGGCAGCAGGGGATGGGGGAAGGGAAGAGCAGAGATAGGAAAGGAGGAAGAGGGGTGGGGGGTTCTTGGTGTGTGATGCACCTGGGGTGAGACACAATTATAAGAGGAACTTTACCTAACAAATCCAATCAATGTAACCTGGCTCTTTGTACCCTCAATGAATCCCCAAAACTAAAACAAACAAAAAAATCTTTCCCTTAGTTTAATTGGTCTGCCACTTTATGTCCAACTGTGTAGGTATAGAATTTTAAATGTATTCTTCTTGGGATTTGTGGAGATTCCTGAGTCTTTGGGAAGATGTTTTATTTTGTCCTATCTTTTACCTGTATTAGGAAGCTAGGTTATAATTAATCACCTCTCCGGCCATTCTGAGCTATTTGAACCAGGTGTTTACTAGGGGTTGACTGACTTCTAGGTTTGCCACAATTTTGTCTCTTTCATTTTATTTTATTTTTTTATTTTATTTTATTTTTTTATTAAATCATAGCTGTGTACATTGATATGATCATGGGGCATCTCTTTCATTAAAGGATCATCAGCTGAACTTCTCAGGACTATAGCACTGACCATAAAGGAAATTTGTGCCCTGCTTGATGTCTGAAGAGACTTGTGTGGGCACTCAGCTACTTCCCACTTTCATTTGTACAGATTTCTTAGTATTTGGAAGATTTGCTTTATAATTTTTGGTTTGAATTGTGGCTATTTCCTTATCATACTGAAAGTGAAGCTTTTTTTTCCTTCTATTTTTGACTAATTTGTTATTTGCAAGCCGGTTTGTGAGTGAATGTGACTTGCAATCCTTCACACCCCTTCTTTCTGAAGTTTAATTTTCCCGCACACATTTCTCTTTTTGATGTTGTTGCTGTAATCTTCTCACTTCTAGAGAACACTGTGCCTTTTTTAAATGGTTCTAGCATTAGGCTCATAATTTTTCTCCCTATTACCACTTTACATCCCTTTATCTATCAGGGTTATTAACTTTAAATTAGGAACACGAAAATCATATGGTGCTTTTATCTTCATAATTTGGGTATCACATTGAGCTCTGGGACAAGTTTCTACTTCTATAAAAATGAATTCATGATTATAGCAATGTCTAATGAGCAGCCTGATTGGATATCCAGGTTGAATTCCTTTACACTATTAACCTATAATCAATAGAATGTCTAAGTGGTAACATATTTGAACTGATGTTCATTTTACAAATTTATTTTGTGACCAATAGAATAAACAGCAGGATAGCGGGAATCTGGTTAGATGAGTCATTTGTATCAACAGAAACAATATAGTTCATCAGGCCACAGGAATCAAATTTATGACCTTTGCTTTATCAGCTCTATGTTTCTACCTAAATGAACCAATAAACCACAGAGTCAATTTCCTATTCCATAGGCAATTTGGTCTAATATTCAATCTACATATATCCCTACTTGCCCCAATAGATACAATAATTTCAGTAACAAAATAAATGTAATACAGTTTAAGTTTCTTTTAAAAAAGCAATGTAAATATAAAAGAGGTAAAGTCTCCATCTTTTTTAAGTCTGCGTAAAATTCCATGGTATACATATACCACAATTTATCAATCCATTCATGGGTCAATGGGCACTTGGGCTTCTTCCATAACTTAGCAATTATGAACTGGGCTGTAATAAACATTCTGGTGCAAATATCTTTGTTAGAAAGTGATTTTTGGTCTTCTGGATATATACCTAGTAGAGGAATTGAAGGATCTAATGGCAGTCTTCAAGTCCCTTGCCCACACTGAGATGGAATCGTTTAGTTTACATGGATGGAGCTGGAACATATTCCTCTTAGTAAAGTATCTCAAGAATGTAAGAAAAAGTATCCAATGTACTCAGCTCTACTATGAAACCAATTTATAAGCACCCACACTTCCATATGAATGCTATAACCCAACTACAGCCCAAGATGAAGGGGAAAGAGAAGGGAAAGGGGAGGGGAGGGAGGAGGATGAGTGGAGGTAGGGTAATTGGTGGGACCACACCTATGGTGCATTTTACAAGGGTACATGTTAAATCTACTAAGTGTAGAATATAAATGTTTTAGAACAATAACAGAAAATGCAGTGAAGGCTATGTTAACCAGTTTGATGAAAGTATTTCAAATTGTATATAAAACCAGGATATGGTACCTGATAATTGCATTAATGTACACAGCTATCATTTAATTAAAAAAAAAAAAAATAAGGAATGTTAGTATCACATACAAGAAGTCCAAAAGAGGAAAAAAAGAAAAGAAAAAGGAAAAAAAAAAAAAAGAAAAGAAAAGAAAATCAATGTAAGTGTATTGTTTTTTGTTTGTTTTTTGAGGTAGAGTCTTACTTTATCACCCTGATTACAGTGCCATGGCATCAGAGCCGACAGTAACTTCAAACTCTTGAGCCCAAGCAATTCTTTTGCCTCAGCCTCCCAAGTATCTGGGACTATGGACGCCCACCACAATGCCCAGATGCTTTTTCTATTTTTAGTATAAACAGCGTTTCACTCTTGCTCAGACTGATCTCAAACTCCTGAAATCAAGGGATCCACCTGCCTTGGCCTTCCAGACTACTAGGGTTACAGGTGTGAACAATTGCCCCCAGCCCATATTTACTGTTTTCTAGCACAATTTTTTCCTCTTAGTTGTTAATCTAGAATGTAGGTAAAATAACCAAAAAAAAGAAGAAAAAAAAAAGCAAAATATTTTGTGTCATCTCTTTTCTAAAATTGTGGCAAATCTAGGGTTCTTTTACTTCCTTTAGCCTACATGTGATACCAAAATAATACTCTTTAAGGCAAAGTCTAGAGGGTTTTATTTGTTTATTTTTAAGTTTAATTTTGTTTTCAGTGAGGAAACAAAGAGGAATGAATCTTGTTAAATTTTTAACATTCTTTCCAGATATAGAGGGCAAATTGTGTAGGATCTCTGTAGTCAAAAGTCTCTGAAATCTTTCATGCCAAAACCTACTATTTGAAGTGGAATTGTCTTTTCTTTCTAGTAATTATCTGGGCATTGTGTCATTTGAGTATGCTAAATAAGCAATCAGTTCTGCTTTACTGCCTGCTTGGAAAAAATGCTATATTTGTTTGAAAGGAATTAATGTATTAGGAAACAATTTGAGCATAAGACCGATTGTGTTTGTTTATGTATCATGTTGAGAAGCAGCAGGTGAACACAACAAACTGCCCCTAACTCGACGAAATGGGCAGGAAATGCGGCACATACACACTTTGCAGTTCTCAAACACCTACCGGCTCCCTCAGCTCGCCCATGTACTGTTAAAACTTTTCATCTCATTAGAGATCACCCTCCTCCCACCACTTTATAGTGACTCAGAAGCTGCATCCCTTGCAATGCCCACTTCTACAAGCAAACATCAGGTTTTTCCAAGGTAAAGTGCTGTATCTAATGAAGCATTCATGCATTTCTTAACCACTTAGTATCTGTCAACTACACCACCAGTTTTATGAGGTTCTTATAATTTTGTAATGTCATTGACAAAGTTTTTGAGTGCTGTACACCTCAGGCCATTTTTTATAATCCCTATAATTTTTTAAATTAAACTTTTTCTTTGAGATAATTATAGATTCTCATGAAGTAGTGAGAAATAGCATAGGTCCAGCATATCCAATACCCAGTTAGTTCTATGATGATAAAATCTTGCAAAACCATAGTCTAAAATTAGAATGTCTATTGATACAAAGACAGTCAGGATACAGAAAAGTTTCATGATCAGAGGGGTCCCTCCTATTGTTATAGCTACTCTCACTTCCCTCCTGCTTCCCTAACCTGTCTTTAACTAGTGGCGGTTAACAGTCTCTTCTCCATTTATAGCCTGGTCATTTCAAGAATGCTTTGTCAATGAAATCTGTAGTATATAATTTTTCCTCTTATGGCTCTTTCATTCATGTCCATCAAATGATTTTGCACGGCATGGTGATTTTAGGCATGTCCATGTTACATTATTGCAGAACTGGCTGCACTTGGGAGAAACTGAATTCATAACTAGGACAGCAGACTTATCATCAGATTGTCATTGCTGCAACAAAATAATGAAAACCTCGTTAAATTCTGGAGTTTCATCTAAAACAATTTTGAAAAACTGACTGTTCTGGTTTTATGCTGCCCTAAGTTCTCTGGAGATTTGGCCATTATGTGCCATTTGACAAAATCAGTGAAACTCAAGAGAAAAGATACCCACACGTTTAAATGTGAAGATTTATTCTGTTCACGGCAGCATCCTGTATTTAGCTACTAGCCCCAATAATTAGTAGGGAAGTGTTTGTTAATGAATCTAAGTTCTCTTCTTAAAAGATCTTTTTTTATCTCACTGATATGCAGTGAAGCAAGGCCTGGATCATGGCAAAAAGCTTCATGTTTTCCAGCAAGCCCCTGGTGAAAGATACCATTTTGTCTCTGAGAACTATTATGAAAAGTTGACCTTTTTACCTTTTCCTGACCAGGGCTTTCCCAGATGCAAATCTAATGGTTTAAATGCTGAATACGATCGGCCTTGTAAAGCATGAAACTCGGGCTGGTCAGAGCCGTCATTGTAATTTAACCAGGGAGGCCGCCATCGTGCAGCGGCTCCAGCCGTGCGTCTGCGGGGGAAGCCATCAAATCAGCCCTGCCCTTTCTTCAGCTTTCAGGGGTACTGAGAATTGACCTTGAGTTAGGTCTCTTCCCTGTAGAGGAAGGAGAGGGAGGAAAATAAATTATTACATAACACAAAGACTATATTATTTGGTACATATGTTATGGTTTACCTTACCCCATTTCATCCTCTGAACAAGAGCTTGTCTGCCTTCAACTTTTCCAGGCTTTCAAAATCCCTTTTTATAGTCTGTGCCGTCAACTTAATGAGGACCATTTGAGGAACATAAGTGAAATGATGTCATCTGGTCTCGTTCTCTCCTCCCTCTCCCTCTCTCACCACAGGATACCATCTACCCTGAACGGGACAACAGCTATTCATACAGTCTCAGAATTATTAAAGTGAAAGATCTGACTTGCTTTGGAGAGCACCAAGTACTTATACCTTTTACCAAATACTTCCTGCTCCTTCAACAATCCAAGGCTATACTTCTGGCTTTGCCCAGAATTTATGGGATATCGTTGTTCCAGCTAGATATTTTCATTTGTACATGTATTTTCACAACCTGCAGTGCTGGCTTGCACAGTTCTAGGAGATCAGGATTAGACTTGCCTCATTATGTTACACTCAGCAGAGTCCTGGAGCTGGAGTGTGATGGCTAGTCAGAGCCAATTTTCACGAATTTTCTGAGAGGGCTTATTCTTATGGGGGTTATGGTCATTCTTAAAAATTACATTATATAAATTTATAGTTAGATAAATCACATTCAAAACAAATGTAAAAAATACATTTCACCACTCCCTAATTATTTTATTAGACTTTATTATTATCTGTGCCCTTGAGATTATTTACAACTACTGTGTGTAGTGGAAATAGTACATAATAGAGTTCTATTGATCATATCTTCCCAATTCCACTTTCACTGATGTGATGTTGGTGGCTCAAAATCAGCACTGGTGAAAGTATTTACAGTTTGGAAGTCAATAAATGCTGTGAATTAGGGTTTTTACTCTCCAGAGGGCTGGTTGCTCATAATTTATTAGCACTCCAGTGGCTCAGTTTTTCTATGGCTCACACCATATTGATACAAGTTTTATGAACAATTGTGAATCGAAAGAAATTAACTACATGACAAAAAGGATCTCTGTGTCCTGAACTCTGAGAGAAATCAGAAACATCTTTAAGTCAAATACACTCTTTCATTGTGGTAGAAGGACACACACTCGACTTGGGGGCAGATCCACACCTGTCTGAGCGAGGTGGATGGGGCCTCCAAGACAGGTCTGCGTGAGAAAATGAAGAATCCCAGGAGAAACAACAAGGAGAGACAGATGTAACACAAGGATGGTCTCAGGGCGATGGTGGGAGCACAGCTGTGTATGGATTGTCCTTAGTTCTCTTTCTTGCCCCTCGTGTTTATCCCAGGATTCTGCATAATGAAGCCTCTGAAAGAAAAAGGGAGCGAGCAGGAACAAATACGCAATTTTACTAAAATTGCTGTATGATACTGATAGCATGAACTTGGGTCCCATGTGACAGGGTGTCATGACTTGGGAGACAGAATTTTTCTTCACTTCAGCAGGATCCTGAACTTGGACTTAGGAAAGTCAACACCCGTTGCAAAGTGGGGGCAGCTGTAGCATCCAGATGAGTCTGACTAGTCTATACCTACATTTGATCAGAAGTTCTGGAGGACATACTGCATCACAGAGGGTCAGACAAGGTAAGGAGGGGTCAACATAACTCTAAGTGATAGATAGGAAGAGACAAAAATTGACAAAGGTACCATGAGGAACCAGGAGACTAGCGTGCCCAAGTGTGTCCTGGAGGGAACTGAAGACTCGAAGCTGGTGGGAGAATTATTACTATAACCACATTTAAGAGGATTACATCTCTACATCGTTTAGATGAAAGCTGGGCCAGGAAATACTGCCATATTACAGTTCTTCAGGTCCGGTTTACCCTCTCTCCCTCAGTTCGATTGGCTGGATTGTAGCAAAACTGGTTTCTCATTACTGTTCCATGGCTTATCTATGTTCCAGAACAGTAAGGCATAAAGACATACTTCCTGTGGTAAGTTCCAAGTAGCCGAACTATTTTATTCAATAAAGAGTGTAGATCGAAATAATGCCTGTTATGTATTTAGGTAGTATCCAATGAGAAGAATCAGGTACATTGTTTCATGACACTTTTCTCATAAAATACCTCTCCTGATGAATGAATAAAATGGACTATAGCAAACTGCAAAAACAAGCCCTCTGATTTCGAGAAACTGTTAAGAACAGATCTGGGTTTTTGTTCCAACTCTGCCACTCTCTCACAGGGTGACCTTTTGCAAGTCACAAAACTTCTGTGTCCTTCAGCTTCCCATCTGCAATGGGAAGATAATAAGAACATTCGGGATCCTGAGAGTGCCAAACCAAAGGAAATCATGCCCACAAAAAAATATAAAAAAATATGCTTCCAATTATTCAAGTGGCTAAATTGTCAATCGTCAGATAATCCCCCTTGGAGTAAATCTTTATAGCAATCGTTGGGAAATATCTGGCCTAGAGGACAGTGCTAATGACTCTTTTATGGTTTAATGTACCAACACTCCTTCCCCATTTGCTTCCCTGGCACATTATAGCAACCTCCCTAATAATTCTCCAAGTTATTTCCGTAAAAAAACTGTATGCCTTTCGACTGCATAATTACATTGTGTGTGTGTGTGCACGCGCGCATGTGTGCGTGTGTATGTGTGTGTGTGTGTGATAGGTCAATAGATCAATTGATCACAGCTCAGAATTGAATTCAGATTGAATTCTCTAAAGTGTGCCCTTCCCCCATTGTGGTTTAGAATAAGTCAAACATAGACTGAACATAAGTTACATCTTTTAAAGATGCTGTATCCACTAAGCCTGTTTTAAAATCAGTAAATACTTTTTAGGCATACTTGATTGTTTATTACTACTTAACATAAAAGAGAGAACTTAACATGGAAGTAATTTTCAGATTAGTTACCATGCAACTGCTGAACCAGGATTTTACAAAAAAGCTCCAGGGAAGCGACTGCCAGTAATGAAGGCATTTTTTGTACATTACTAGGAAGTGAAACAAATAGTCTGGTGCTTTTCAAGCAGACAAAAGAAACTTGAAATCAAAGGGAAAATTCAAACCGCTGGGCAGTTCTAACTCTCTGAGAAAGACAATGGGCATGGCTCGAGGGAGGAACAGCAGCTAAATCTCACCTAAGGAATCCCGTTACAGATGGTCCACCCTTCCTGAGAACGTCTTGAGGACGAATTTGTATGTGACTTGGATCTCTGACAAGCAGGGATTATAGTAATAATACTATAATGGCTCATATGTGGTGATCATAACACTGAATAGTACTGTAATAATACTACTAACAACACCCTGTTGTGTAATAATAAGTTACAGAAACTATGGTGCTCTTTCTTTTAATTCTTAGGCAGATAGGAATGTTGCACTTATTTTAATCTTGTCATCAAATCAGTAATAACCTTTCCATTTCAATAATTAATCCACTACCCTGCTTAGTAATAATTGATGCTCTCCTTGGCTCACCGCCTGTCCACACTCCGCTATTCTCGCTTTATCCTTCAGAACCATCCCCAGAGCTAAGCAGCTGAAGCCTAACTCTTTCCAGTAAGTGATGGCATCTGGCCCTTCTCCAAACGTTTAATTATTGTTGCTTTTATTTCCATTATCTTCACTTTTCTCTTTGTTACATGCTCACCTGGACTTGCAGTAGACTTTTGCACGGTCATAGGGGCAAGCACAGATTCACAAAATTGAATAAGAAAGCGAAGATGAAAGTGATGCTGGGCTTAATGACCATGCAGACCACAGGCTGGCTGCTAGCACAGGACTGGGGCCGACAAATCCCCTACATTCTGCAGGTTGATTTACATGTGTGGAAGAAACTAGTTCCTGAACTATTCGTTAAATTATCTGATTACATCCTTATAAGGAGCCTTTGGGGCCCGTTCCTAAGTATGGATCGTCATTAAGTCCTGTTGTTCGTAACACAGAGACGCCTGCATTGGGGCATAGATACTCTTCACTGATAACTAAATGGGCAGAAGAGAATGCAGGAGAGTGCATGAGAAAAAAACATCTTTCGCCCCAGAAAAGCAAGAATTTGTAGTCCTTATTTTGGTTATATATTGGCTGTACACCTACCTCAGCTATACTAAGACAAATACTGCTTTTGACATAGTTTGCCTAAAAGCAAGCTGGCTCCAGCCTTTCTGTCTAACGTGGGTGACATTCACGTTTCCCAATCGTTTGTGCTGAGGGGAAGTCAGGATGCTTGGCCCTGATGAAAACTGGAGAGGTGAGGGGGACATTGTTCACTGGGTCTCAGAGTTCTTATCATCGATTCTTATTATTCCTGTTGAGTGACAGACAGAATAAACAACGGTGAAATCCAAAACCTAAGTTCTAAATGTGTGTCTGCCATTATTGAGCTGTGTCTTCCATAGCAAGCTACTGACAACTCAGAGTCGGGTTAGATACAAATGGTGTATCTAATTTAGATAATTTAGATCTAATGGTGTCTCATCCTAGAATTCTAGTTCTATGTTCTGGGATTCTTACAAAGAATCATGAATATCTTTTCTAGATAAATCATTTTTAAGTCTCTCGTAAGCAAATAACGATCCTTGGGTACTTTGAAATGCAATTATTCTGACAGAAACTAAAATTCAGGTGATGACCCTAAATTCCAAATTAAACGTCTCTGAACTGCGAAAATAAATGACTGATGGGTCATTTTGTTGGAGAGAAAAAATACTGTTTCACAATCTTCTAGGGGGACAACACTGGTTCCTTAATCCCCTATGTCCAGTCTTGATTTGAAATGATATCCTGAATGCATAACACAGAATACCAATAGATTACAAGGTGAGAAAATGAATAGGAATTTATGTTATCATTTTGCAGTGAGCTACAAATGATTTAGACTTGTGCTGGTCCATATAGTGGGCAGTAGTCACTTGGCTATTAAGTGCTTAAAATGTGACCACTATGAGTTGAGATGAGCTGTGTATAAAATACACACTAATTTTGAAGACTTAGTGTGAAAAAATATTCGATATAAAACATCTCAATAATTTTTATATTGATGACATGTTGAAATGATTAGATTTTGGGTATAATCTATTACTGTCATTAATTTTACTTGCTTCTTTCAACTTTTTAAAATGTGCCTTTCAAAAAACTTAAGGTAACATAGGTGGCTTGCTCTGTATTTCTACTGGGAAGTGCTGGTTTCATTTTGTTGACCCTATAGAGACCCTGAAGGATTTCTGTTCCTCATTCCATAGCCAGCAAACAAGACTGAGATTGAAGGGTAGACGTGGAAGTAGAGGGAGGGGGCAGACCAGGAGACAAAAAGTTTCAACATTGTTCCTGGAGCTATATGGGTTTATATCAAAATGTATACTTGCATTTGTATCTATTTTTTTCTTAGATTTTATTATAAATTAAGCAAGTATCAAGTCCATCACTTTTCTTTTCTTTTCTTTTCTTTTCTTTTCTTTTCTTTCTTTCTTTCTTACTTTCTTTTTTTTTTTTTTTTTTTTTGAGAAAGAGTTTCATTATGACACCCTTGGTAGAGTGCCATGGTGTCATAGCTCACAGCAACTTCAAACTCTTGGGATCAAGCGATTCTCTTGCCTCAGCCTCCCTCAAGTAGCTGGGACTACAGGTGCCTATCACAACACCCAGCTATTTTTGGTTGCAGTTGTCATTGATGGTTAGCTGGCCCAGGCTGGGTTCAAACCCGCCAACTTCAATGTATGTGGCTGGCACCATAACCATTGTGCTATGGGTGCTGAGCCCATTTTTCTTTTTTTTAAATCCAAGTATCTTCTCTCCCTCATTAGGTTTACTTTCTTTTTTCTAACTAAAGATACTTGGACTTCTAGAAATTTGAAATATGAATGTCTTTCTCTCTTCCTCCTCCACTTCTAAAGCAAGGAAACACAAAACATGGAAGATCCACAGGGGCCGCTGGCAACCATGCCATCTTCAGCATCTGATATGCTCTGATACTACAGCAGACATCATAGGCTACTGAACAACTTCTATCCCCCATCCCTTTGAATATTACCATCTTTTTTTGCTAGGTATTTAATGTATTGAATTATTTACTCATTATTATCTCAATCTATTTACAGAAGACAAAATCCAAATGAACAATACAGATACAAGGTGCTTAATATCAAGAATAGTTAAGTTCTGGGTGGTGCCTGTGGCTCAGTGGGTAGGGTGCCAGCCCCATATACCGAGGGTGGTGGGTTCTAACCCTGCCAAACTGCAACAAAAAAAAAGCTGGGGGTTGTGGTAGGCACCTGTAGTCCCAGCTACTCAGGAGGCTAAGGCAAGAGAATCACCTAGCTGTGATGCCATGGCACTGTACTGAGAGTGATAAAGTGAGACATAGATAAAGTGAGACAAGAAAAAAAAAAAAGAATAGTTAAGAATGGTTTAATTTAAATTAAACCAGAAAATGAGATGCATTTCAAATTCATCAAATTAAAATTATTTGAAAGTGTCAATTTGCTAGTGTCAGCAAAGAGGTGCAGCTAAGAATACTTTCATAAGCTGCTAGTGGGAGCACACTTTGGGACAACTTAGGAAATCTAGTAATGTCTAGTACAGTTGATACTATACTTTCCAACCTTATAATTCCTTTTCTGAATATTTACCGTGGGCACATGGAGAAGATTGTTCATAGCAGCAATGTTGGCAATAGTCTAATTAATATAAGAATGTGGTGTACTACAGAATGCTGTACAATATAGCAATTAAAATGAATGAATCAGAGTCTCACGTGTTAATATTTTAAAATCTTCTCAACATAATAGTGATTGAAGAGAATAGCTGGACCATGACACTTCCGTGTGATGCCATTTAGAGAGAGTCTGAAGATA
The DNA here is from genome assembly GCA_963574355.1 of Loris lydekkerianus. Lineage (NCBI taxonomy): Eukaryota > Metazoa > Chordata > Mammalia > Primates > Lorisidae > Loris > Loris lydekkerianus. Next base: position 12,083 of record CAUYPK010113900.1, on the reverse strand, counting down.
AGAAAAATAATATATTATTTACAGATACATTTATTATGTATAACAAACAAAATTCAAAATAACTCTTAACTTTGGAAAGAGAGGGATCAGGGAAGGGTACACCGAACCTTTACTTTACATATAAGGCTTATCGTGGGCTAAGCAGGGGCAGACTTACCCTAAACCACTGTTTATCAGAATCAAAGGTATTCACCAGTTTCTCAGTCATGTATGCATTCATCCACTTACTCATTTAACAAACGAATCATTTTTGAATGTCTACTCTGTGCTAAGTACAGTACTGGGGATAAAAGAAAAAGGCACTGGTGTGAGATTCAGAGACAGTAGGAAGAGGGTCAGGCACAGGCACTTGGCCTGGACTGGGGTCGCTCAGGAAAGCCCTTTAGTTGAGCTTCAGGTAATAAGAGTGAGGGAGGGAGGCCGGCACCCTTAAGGGGGGCGGGAGAGAGCAGAACCTCCAGTGGGAGCAGAGACCCAGAGATGGAAGCGGCATGAAACTACAGCCAGTCCAGGCAGAAACTGCAGCCAGTCTGCTGCTGCTGTGACCTGAAATATGGACTGAGTGGTTGGCTGGGAAATGCAGGTAAGAGGGAGCTCGGTGAGGGATGAGGCTGTAGGTCAGTGAGGTGCAGGTCACATGGACCTAGTCTTCATTCAGTCCGCACTGCGAAGATAGTGACTTATTTCATCAGATGGCGCCTGGTCAAACTTAGATTTTCTTGTAACAGGGCAGGTGTTAGAAAGGGAGAGGAACCAAAGGCGGCCAGAGTGAGCTTACAAGCCGTGTAGCTGTGAATGACACGCTGAGCTAATCAGTGGCACCGCAGGAGGACTAAAGGAGATGGGCTCAAGAAATAGTTTAGTTGGATCAAATGAATTTGGGCACAAATGGATATTGGGGAATGATAAGAAAGTAGGCGGAGTCAAGGATGATGCCCAAGTTTCTCCCTGTCATTGCAGAGATAATCACGCTCTGAACCAATTCAGGGTCAGATCAGGTGTCACACAGTCTCTTCACCACATCTCTCACCTTAGACTAAGGTCATGCTATCCAAGGAGCCATCAGTGCCTCTGGAATCTGCTATTTCTATCCCTATCCTTTTATAAATTACATGTGCATGAGAAGCCGTCTTTGCCACAGACTAGGAGTGGACTTTATGGAATATCTGAATGTATCCAATATACTGTAAGAGAAAAGAAACCCAGGATGTGGGGTAAGTGAAGACCATTACATATAAGTCAGAGAAGCTTAGAGGGGAGGATTGTTCAAAGTGTCCCCAGAAAACCTTACTTGAGATCGTATCCCCAAGTCTCCTTAGGAGAACTAGAGTGACAAACAATTTTGGAAAGGGATTAATAAAATCCTAACAGACACTGAGTTATCACATAAATAAGATACACGCATTACCAACATCTGTTTGTTTGATTCCTTACAAAAGAAAGAGCGGAAATATCAAACTTGGCAAATACTTAAATAAAATATTCAAATCCAATGTGAGCACCTGGTGACTTGCTCTCTCTAGGAGATTTTTAGTTTATTTATATAAGGTTTGAAGGTAAGATTTGATCGGCCTCACAGAGTTGTGACTCGTTAAAGGCTTTACCTTTGTACTTCATAAAACCCTCCACATCACTTTCTCCCAGAGACATAATGTTAGGCAGAGCAGCCTCGTGTTGACTTTTTTCCAATCATCATATACTCTGGGCCAAGAACCACACACTAGGAAAAGCATAACTCCCCAATGCATCACCAGACTATTATTTTTAAATGTTCCACATAATATGAAAGAGAAAAATGTCTTCATTGTGACCAAATGCAGATGTGAGCTTTCTGACTGGACAAATGGGGAGCAATTCCCTGGGGCCGAGGAGGAACCTGAAAGCAGCATTTAAAGCAAGCCCACCTACCCCTATTTGCTTCATTCCCCCTTCCCACTCCTCGCTGCCCTCACCCACAGAAATAGCAATAACAATCGCCTCTTCTGGCTTGAGGCTTGAAATTTGACCTGTTTTGGCAGTAATGGAGAAAACTGGGAGAACGTGAACCCACCTGTTGGAGAGAGAAAGCTCTCTTTAAAATACTATTCAGCCATAAGATGAGACTTTACATCTTTTGTGTTTACCTGAACGGGGTTGCAGCACATTCTACTTAGTAAAATTTCTCGAAAATGGGGGGAAATGTATCCAATGTACTTAATATTAATCTGAAACCAATATATAAACAACTACGTGCCCACATGAAAGATGAGACACAAATATAGCAAGGGGAAGAGGAGAGGACAGAGAGAGAAGGGAGGGCAATTGGCGGGATCTCGCCTAATGTGCACAATTTGACGGTGTTGGTGTTTAGCCCATCCCCTGGGTGAAGGGCTCAACTACAGCTTGAACCTGAACCTTCATACTGTCATGTTAATTTGAAATTTTAAACAGTGCCAAGGTTTATAAGGAAAGAAAATGGGTGAATCTTACGTAAGTCAAGTGATGAATTTCGGAGGTGAAAGGGCAGGAAAGGCTTGGCTACTGGGTACTCACAGCTCCCCCCTGTGAGATAGCAGTTCACTCATCTGGGAAACAACCCTGTGACCAAAATATTCACGGTACCTGCTGGGTGTTCAAACCACTGACGGCACTTTTCACCGCCCAGTGCATTTTGCCACCCAATAAAATCAGGCCCTCTGAAGTTACACACCTGCTTTGCCACTTCTCTGCTTATCTCATTCCATTTTGAGACAACCCATTATCAACAGCAGGGGTGACGATGGAGCTTTGGAGAGTTTACTCGCCTCTCCGCTGGTGGACTATTTTTCTTGAGCCGCAGCGTTTCAAACCTTTGCTTGTTTTTGAACAATTGAGCTGCAACTCTCCAAAGCACCTGGGCGAACACTGTCGTTCCTTCCCACAGGGACGGGGGACTAGAGGGCTGAGTAGAGGAGACCAGTTTGCTCCTTGGACACTCGGCCAAGTGCTGTCCCGCTGCGCATTTGCACTGCAAGTGGTGGCGTGGAGGTGTCTGGACAGAGGCTCCTGGACACGTGGTCGGAAATCTCTGCACACAGAAAGCGGTACGTGGAGAATGAATATTGGCCTAGAACCTTCTCTCTTTCTTACCAAACAAAACACACAAGGAATAAGGACCCAAATCCTCCCAACCTCATCCGCATAAAGGCTACCTCACCCACGCAGACGACTCTACAACACAAAAATTTGATGTCGGTGTGAGACGGCCAAGGTGAAGTCAGTGTTGTATTTACGTGGAAAGTATGCATTCCCTACCTACAGGCCAGGCTGGGAATGGCCCAGGCTTCTCCTCAGCTGCTTATCAACTGCCCAATTTTTCCCTGGGCACTTGTGCAGCCCTTAGGGGCCCAGGGCTTCGTGCTCGGCCCCCTGCAGGGTCAGAGTTCATATTTACAGGTTGTGTCTCTGCAGCAGGCCAGAAAAAGGTGCTTGAGCCCGGCTTTCCATCATCTCTGGGGGGTTTGTGCTCTAGCTGAGTGGACGGGCTAATCAAGATTAGCTCACAGTCAACGACAGCTTAAAATATGAACCTTCTCTGGACACATTTGCACTGGAAGAAAGGGGCTAGCAAATACATCCGGCCACCCACAAGTTTCTCATTTCCTCTAACCAGAAATCTTCACCTCCCTTCTGCCCCAGCCACCAGCTCCCATGACGCTGTTACGGCCCCCACCCTTCTATGCCCTCACCCCCCTCCCCCAAACCTCCTTCCCCCATCATCTCCCAGCCTTGCTCCACCTAGAAAACTCTGAAAACAGCCTGGGGCACAAGTAATCTCAGCTCCTCAACTCCAGTGCAACCGCCCTTCAATCTAAACACCTTCCAAACCTTCTCCTCCCCTTTCTCTGTGTCCATAACTTTCCCCCTGGGCTGCGTCTCCTCCTCCGCCCTAAGATACCCCATAATATCAGTGCAATTGGACCCTTCAGGTTCTCTACCACCTGCCCTTCATTTTGGTCTACCTTCACTGTTGGCCTTTTAGTTTCTACATGCATAATGCTAATACTAATATTATGTACTAACACAAAAACACACACAGGTACAGTTTGAGTCTGGGAGAAATTTATTGTCTAAATGTATTTAAAGGCCCAGAAGCCACAGGTCTTCCCCAGGGTCTCCGTCGTATTCCTCTGCTATTTCTTTCACGAAGTAGCTGTTTCAACTCATAACCACGTTTTCTAAGCCCTCTGGTCATCATCTAGCTGCCACCTGCGTTCCTTGCCCCGTTTTTATTATTTTATTTTATTTTATTTTTTGTCATTTTTCAAAACTTTGTTCTCTTCACTGTAACTTTATTCTTTACTTCTCCTGCTCCTTCACATCTCACGGTCATATTCTCCTCTATCTTGTGATTTTCTAGAATTCTCTCCCTACGCTCTGCCTATTTCCAGTTATTCCCCCTGCTCTCTCCTCCTCTTGACAGCCAAGCTCTTCAGAAGAATAGAGCGATAGACCAGCTGACTCAGCTCCCAGCCACTGCAAACCACTGCCGCCTGCCTTGTCCACATAATGAAAGCCTGAAAGAGCTCTAGACAAAGGTAGATGAAACTTCCCAGTTCATAAATGTGCTTCCTTTCTCACTTGGCAGCATTTGATAATGTCAGTTTTTTTTCTTTTTAAAGCTCTTATGTCCATTAGTGTCTTTAACCTCCTTCTTCTGGTGTTCTCGACCAGCTCCCCTTCTGCTGTCTCGCTCTAAAATGATGGTTTTTCTAAGAGAATGGCAAGGATTCAAGTCCCACGACTTGTTTCTCTCACTTGTAAAATGGGAGAGTAATGATACCTAGCTTCAGGCCCACTGTGAAGAGTAAATGAATGAGCACGTGACATCGTGTGCACTCGATAAATATTAGTCCTTGCTGCTGCCATTGCTCTTGCATTTTGGGCCCTCTTTGCATCTCAAAGCTCACAGAGAGAGGTCTCACTCCCATCACTCTCCATCACTCCTGCAAATATCTGTGTCTCATGACTCCCTCAGATTCACTGTGTCAAACGCTAACCTGGTTTCATTTCCTCTACGAGCGGGAATCTCAATGAAGCATCCCAATAAAGTATCACCAGTACCGTTGATCCATTCTTTCAGCAAATCTTTGTTAGGTGTCTAATTCTTACCAGGCACTGTTCCTGGTGCTACAGATACAAAGATGAAGGATCTGACCAAGTCTCTGTCCCCATAGGCAATAAACAAGTGAAGACATAAATGTCCCCTCAGAGAGTGATGAAAGCTATGAAGAAAACACAGCAGAGTAAGGACAGATTGTGACATAGCAGAGGTGGAAGTCACTTATTTAGAATGAGCGTTCACAGATGTTCCAGAAGAGATAACATTTGATCAGAAAGATACCCACTCTAAGACACCAGTGGGTAATTAAGTTTCAGTATTCTTGTCTTCTTAATTTTCCTCTGTCATCCCTCTCTTTCCCTCTTGCTGTTGTTTCAAGGTTTCATGTCTCTTGTGTCTATTGCCAGATTTTTCTAACTAGTCTCTCATCTCTAGTCTTGCGGTCTTGGCCCTCTATGTCTGTAGTGGCTGAGCAGTCTGGTAAAAATGCATATTCCAAACCCAGTTAAAAAGCAGTCAGTGCCTTCCCATTCTTCCCTTCGGGATGCACATGAAGGCCTCCATGAACCTGCCTCTGTTTATTTATTTTCCAGATTCTCACAACCACCCCTGCTCATGCTCCCAGCCCCTTGCAAATACTTGCCTTCCCCACCACATGCCCATTGATGTAATTTACTGTCTTGCCTTGGTCCATGATATTCCTTCTGGCCACGAGCCCTTTTTATCCAGTAAGCCTATATGCCTTATAGGCAAAGATTTTGCACTAAAGCACATAGAGTCGGTGGGAAAGGCAGACTCACACACACAAGCAGGACAGAAGGCAGAATATGAACAGCAGTTTAAAAAGAATTTAGTGGGTCTTCCTTGGGCCACCAGCTATGACCTCTGACACTTGTTAATTCCATGGTTTATCCTCACCAGTGAGATCAGCTGGAATCTGTGGCTCAATAGTGTGAAAATCTCAAGCCCATTTCAAATACTGCCCCTGCTTGTGTGACTCTCGATGCCAGATCACTACTCCCCATGCAAGCATCCCAATGGACATGAGTGCAGAAACATCTGGCAAACCCTGACCCAATCGCCCTTGTTACAGCACAGCTGGATGGAGATGTGACCACCTGTGAAATGCTGCTCCTCTACTGTGAATGGTCTGCTGTTTCCCCCTCAAATCCCTCCTCCCCACTCTGAATAAAGAGGGTCTGGGTCTGTTCTCAGCAAGGCTATACTCAGTGGTTAATCCACAGAGCAGGTCTAACCACGGAGATCCTCCGTCAGACACTCTGAGGAGCTCAGAATTTGTTTGACTTGGTCTTCATTTCTGTTTCCTGTCCCAGGGATTCTGGCATTGCTTGCTAGGTTATCTTGGAAGAAGATCTGAACATCTCTGCCATGTGGTAGATGCAATCATTCCTGGGGTCCCCAGATCTCCCATCTGGAAATGAATCCTATCTGCTATAATGGCGACTGGAGGGAAGACCCTTTCCTCTCAACAACTGATGGGGCTGGCACTTTCTCGTCCCTACCATGCTCTTTGGCTTGTAATCACAGTTGATACTCCCACCTGTTAGCTTCATGGTCAAGTCCTTAAAGATCTCAATATGAACCCCTTGCTCCAAATTACTCCAAAAGCTAAAGAAGCATAGATGAACATAGGAATGTTCAATGTTCATCTAAATGGATGAATTTAAAAGTGCAATTATTGAGAGGTTGCCTGGAGAAATTTAAGTTTCTCTGTCAAAGCAGCTTAAGGCGTGGCTTCCTGGTAACAAAAAACAGGGTTACATTACCAAACAATCTTTCAGATTGCTACCTCAATTTAAAAAATAGCAATATTTCAAAATAGCCCACTCTTCCTCTAGAATGGCTAGATTTGCCCAGGAAAGTATGTTTTTTCCCTTAGGTGATAGATCTTACGTTCTATGGTGTGTTCTATGGAAAATTCCCCTGGGATCTGTCTGTTGTCAAATAAGTCTGAGAAATATTGGGTTAACGTTAAATAGGATTATTTACAGAAGGCCTAATTGGAATAACAAGCTAAGATATATTATGAATTCTTAAGGCGGCATAATGGAAGTCAGAATTTGATTAGAGTATAGAACCTTTTTTTTCAAAGAAAATCTGGTAGGACTACTCTTTCATATGACAGGCTTTGGGGAATGCTTATCTAAACACATCTCAAGCATCTACTATGCTATTATAGCTCAGCTTTTAAGAAAAGCCTATATCTTCCTCCTTTTGATTCTTAATATTTTACCAGCATTTTTGCTGACCATGCATTACCTAGTTAATCCAGTTTCCTCCTGAAGACTGGTGAACTCATAGTCCTGAGTGCAGGACTTACCTGTCTTTATCTGACGTGGCCTTGTAGAGTGTTAACTCTTTTCTGATCTGCCTCTCTCTAGAAATATCTCATCATTACAGAGTTAACAGTACCATCTAGTTTCAATAACCTGAGACACAATTTTTTGAAAAATCTCAGTCAAATCCTCCATCAGATGCTGATAATAGCTAACATTTTGTTTATTATCTCATTAAATGGTCACACTGAAGTAGTCGGCATTCTTGTTCCCATTTTATAAGTAAACAAATGAAAGAGGCTAAGTAACATCCTCGAGGTCGTGTGGCTGAGCTGGGGGTTGAATCTTGTCTCAGACCATCACCCATGAGGCTGTACTGTCATGTGAAGAGACAATCTCCTGAGGTTTGCAGGGACAAGCACAGTCCAAGTTATCTGAATCTCTGCCACATACTTGTCAATAGATAGTCTCTGATAGGCTGGCACCAAAATTTTCTCAACATAAACGTTTCTCCTACAAGCAAGCTTCAGAAAGTTAGCAATTACAAATTAGCATGGGTCAACAGCAGTACCTTTTCAAACACACCAGAGGTAAGTGCCCATGGTATGATTTCAGAACATCCTCTCTCCCCACAAAGTTTTCCCCAAGGAGTGTTTAAATGACACAATAGTGTTAGCAATTTTGTTTGCAACACCTTTTTATAATTATTATTTTTAGCTATCTTGTATTGTTCTTTTTATGTGCAATAGCTAATAATATACAATGTCGTGGAGTGCCTACCATATTCCAGGAATTGTACCAGATTCTCTATATACATTTTCCCTTTGCTTCTTTCAACAACTTTGTTCAGTAGGTTTTATTACCTACGATAGACAAAGAGACCGAGGCTCAAGGGAGCTTATGTATCTTGTCCAAATTTTCATAATTTACAGGTGGTGATCAATGATTTGAGAATGAGCTCTTTCCAAATTTACATTCTTATTTATGCTTAGCAATAGCAATATTTTAGAATGCATTTATTTGTTAGGTTTGTTCCAAACTAACCACCTACCTGAGTACATTTTGTAAAAGAGAGAATAGAAAGATGCCCTGGCTCTCATGGGTCTATAAGAAGGCTTGTGGCAGAAAGGTATGAAAGCCAGTAGGTACATAATATGAAATGGCATGCAGCAGTTGGAAATTCAGGATGAGATTTGCACAGAGCAACATGGATAGATCTTAAAATACAGAGATGTGTAGGAAAAATGAATGTTAACAATCACTATGAATTTTGTGTAAAATTTTAAATCATAAACATTACAAATACTACATTTTTATGGATTTAGATAAATTCAAGCATGAGCATCAGTAGTTGAATATGCAAGAGGAGGAAGGGTTACGGAGGAGAGAAAGAAAAGAAGAGAGGAAGGAAGGAAGAAAAAGAGAGAGAGAGAAGAAAAGATGATAATGTAAGGCACCCTAAATTGGGTCATCACGTTCTTTTTTTTTGTTTGCCTTTTTAAAAAAATTAAATCATAGCTGTGTACATTAATGCAGTCATAGGATATAATGTGTTGGTTTCATATAAAATTTGAAATATTTTCGTCAAACTGGTTAACATAGTCTTCATGGCATTTTCTTAGTTACTGTGTTAAGACATTTATATTTTACATTTAGTAAGTTTCACATGTACCCTTGTAAGATGACTTACCCTCCTTTCACCCATCCTCCCCCCCTCCTCTCCCCTCCCTTTCTCCATATTCTTAGGTTGTAATTGGGTTATAGCTTTCATAAGAAAGCCATAAATTGGTTTCATAGTAGGGCTGAATACACTGGATACTTTTTCTTCCATTATTGAGATACTTTTCTTAGAAGAATATGTTCCAGCTCCATCCATGTAAACATGAAAGAGGTAAAGTCTCCATCTTTCTTTAAGGCTGCATAATATTCCATGGTGTACACATACCACAATTTATTAATCCATTTCTGGGTTGATGGACACTTGGGCTTCTTCCATGACTTAGCAATTACAAATTGGGCTGCAATAAACATTCTGGTACAAATATCTTTGTTATAATGTGATTTTTGGTCTTCTGGATATATACCTAGTAGAGGAATTGTAGGATCGAATGGTAGGTCTATTTTTAGATCTCTAAGTGCTCTCCAAACATCTTTCCAAAAAGAATGTATTAGTTTGCATTCCCATCAGCAGTGTAGAAGTGTTCCCTTTTCTTCACATCCACGCCAACATTTCTGGTCTTGGGATTTTGTGATATGGGAGTTAGATGATGTCTCAAAGTAGTTTTGATTTGCATTTCTCTGACAATTAAGGATGATGAGCATTTTTTCATGTGTCTGTAGGCTATGCACCTGTCTTCTTCAGAGAAGTTTCTCTTTAAGTCCCCTGCCCAGCCTGAGATGGGGTCCTTTGTTCTTTTCTTGCTAATACATTTGAGTTCACTGTGGATTCTGGTTATTAAACCTTTGTCAGAGACATAACCCGCAAATATCTTCTCCCGTTCTGAGGGCTGTCTGCTTGCTTACTTACTATGTTCTTGGCTGTGCAGAATCTTTTTAGTTTGATCAGGTCCCAGTAGTGTATTTCTGATGCTGCTTTAATTGCCCGGGAGTCCACCTCAAAAAATATTTGCCCAGGCTGATTTCTTTAAGAGTTTTCCCTGCACTTTTTTTCTAGAGTTCATATAGTTTCATGTCTTAAGTTTAATCTTTAATGCAGTGAGAGTCTATCTTAGTTAATGGTGAAATGTGTGGGTTCAGTTTCAGTCTTGTATAGGTTGCCAGCCAGTTCACCCAGCACCATTTGTTAAATAGAGAATCTTTTCCGCACTGAATGTTTTTAACTGGCTTGTCAAAGATTAAATAATGGCAAGTAGCTGGATTCATCTCTTGGTTCTCTATTCTGCTCTGACTTTGTGCCAGTACCATGCTGTTTTAATCACTATCAATTTATAGTATAGTCTGAGGTCTGGTAGGGTGATTCTTCCTGCTTTGTTTTTATTTCTGAGTAATGTCTTGGCTATTCGAGGTTTCTTTCAATTCCAGAAAATGAAGTATTATTTTTTCAAGATCTTTAAAATGACAGTGGAGCTTTAATAGGGATTGCATTAAAATTATATATTGCTTTGGCTAGTATGGACATTTTAACAATGTTGATTCTTCCCAGCCATGAACATGATATGTTTTTCCATTTGTTAACATCTTCAGCTATTTCTTTTCTTAGAGTTTAATAGTTCTCTTTATAGAGATCTTTCATGTCATTTGTTAGGTAAACTCCCAAATATTTCATCTTCTTTGGCACTACTGTGAATGGAATAGAGTCCTTGACTTTTTTTTCAGCTTGACTATTATTGGTATATATAAAGGCTACAGATTTCTGAATGTTGATTTTGTAACCTGAGACACTGCTGTATTCCTTGATCACTTCTAAGAGTTTTGTAGTAGAATCCCTGGTGTTTTCCAGATACACAGTCATGTCATCTGTGAAGAGTAAAAGTTTGATCTCTTCTGACCCTATTTGGATACCCTTGATCACCTTTTCTTCCCTAATTGCGATGGCTAAAACTTCCATTACAATGTTAAAGAGCAATGGAGACAATGGGATCCTTCCCTGGTTCCTGATCTGAATGGAAATGATTTCCATTTAACTTCATTCAATATTGGCTGTGGGTTTACTGTAGATGGCCACTATCAGTTTAAGAAATGTCCCTTCTATACCAATTTTCTTACATGTTGTGATCATGAAAGGATGCTGGATATTATCAAAAGCTTTTTCTGTATCAATTGAGAGAATCATATGGTCTTTGTTTTTTAATTTGTTTATGTGCTGAATTATATTCATATATTTATGTATATTGAACCAGCCTTGAGACCCTGGGATAAAACCTGGTCATGGTGTATAATTTTTTTGATGTGTTGCTGGATTCTGTCTGTTAGGATCTTGTTGAATATTTTTGCATCAATATTCATGAGTGATATTGGTCTATACTTTTCTTTTCTTGTTGCATCTTTTCCTGGTTTGGGGATCAGGATGATGTTTGCTTCATAGAATGTGTTGGGTAGTATTCCTTCTTTTTCTATATTTTAGAAAAGGTTAAGTAATATAGTTACTAGTTCCTCTTTAACAGTTTGACAGAATTCTGACATGAAGATCTTGTCCCAGGCTTTTCTTTCTAGGGAGATTTTGTATAGTTGATGCTATTTCAGAATTTGATATAGGCCTGTTCAACATTTCCACTTGATTCTGGCTAAGTCTTGGAAGATGGCATGCTTACAAGTATTGGTCAATTTCCTTCAGATTTTCATATTTCTGAGAATAAAGATTTTTGTAATATTCATTGAGGATTTTGGGGGGTTTCTGAGGGGTCTGTGGTTATTTCGTCTTTCTCATTTCTGATTGATGAAATTCAAGATTTTGCTCTTTTTTTCCTGGTTAGGTTAGTTAAAGGTTTATCAATTTTATTGACCTTTTAAAAAAACCCAACTTTTTGAATCATTGATCTGTTGTATAATTCTTTTGTTTTCAATTTCTTTTAATTCTTCTCTAATTTTGGTTATTTCTTTTCTTTTGCTGGGTTTGGGGTTGGAATGTTCATCCTTTTCCAGTTGCTTGAGATGTCCCATTAAGTTGTTGACTTCTCTTTCTGTTCTCTTAAGGAAGGCTTGCAATGCTATAAATTTCCCTGTTAGGACTGCCTTTGCAGTATCCC
>CAUYPK010113897.1:0-31603 GCA_963574355.1 Loris lydekkerianus | reverse complement strand
AACTCAGTGATGATGACAATGTTTATGCTGATACCCTCACATCAGATACAGCTGAAGCTCTGTTTGGACATACAGATGATGAGGAGGAGGAATCCAGTTTTGAAGGATTTTAACCTTTGTGATTTGGCTTGATTACCTGTTAAGCTACGGTTTTCTGCACTTTATTTAAAGTTTTAAAGTTTTTGTTGCTAGTTTACAGTTTTTCTTTAGCAATAAATATTGAAAAGCATTTAACCTACTGATTCTTCAATTATTATAATTGTTTTGGGTATATATTTTTATTTTTGAAATTTACCAGTGGCTGCTGCATTTTCCACCTCAGCTTATACTCGAGTCACTAAGTTTTCCCAGTTTTTAGGGTAAAATTAAGGGGTCGGCTTACACTCGGGTCAGCTTATACTCGAGTATATATGGTATTTTGTCTTTTTGATCAAAGCCACTCTAACATGTGTGAGATAATATCTCTGTGGTTTTGATTTGCATCTCTGTAATGATTAGTGATATTGAGCATCTTTGTATATGTTGGCTATTCATATGTCTTCTCTAGAAAAACATCTATTGAAGTGCTTTGCCATTTTTAATTGGGTTATGTGGGGTTTTTTGCTACTGTATTACTTGAGTTCCTTACACTAATTGATACCACCCTTATCAGATGTATAGTTTGCAAACATTTTCTCCTATTCCATAGATTGTCTCTTCATTCTGTTGTTTTCCTTTTGTGTGCAGAAGCTTTTTAGTTTAACACAATCCCACTTGTCTATTTTTGTTTTCATTGTCCATGCTTTTGAGGTCAGATTCAAAAAAATAATTGTCCAAACCTATGCCAATAAAGTTTCTCCCTAAGTTGTCTTCTAGCAATTACCATGAATGTGCATATCACTTTGGGTGGTATGGGGATATTATTAATAATATTATTAAATCTTCCAATTCATGAACACAGGGTATTATTCCATTGATTTGTGTTTTTCAATTTTTTTCATAAAGTTTTATGGTTTTCAGAGTAAGTATCTTTCACCTCTTTGGTTAAATTTATTCCTAAGTATTCTATTATTTTTGATGCTACTGTAAGTGAGATTTCTGAAAGTTTCTTTATTGAATAGTTCATTGTTACTGTTCAGAAAAGCAACTGATTTTTTGATTTTGGGGGGAGGGGGGGACAAGTCTCACCCTTGGAGTGAGTGGAAATGTTATCTCCTCTTTAAGTTTTTGGTAAAAGTTTAAGAAGGATTGGCACTAGTAATTCTTTAAATGTGTAATAAAATTCATTAGAAGCGCCATCTATCTAGTCCTGAGCTTTCTTGTGTTGGGAGGTTATTAATTACTGATTCAATCTCCTTACTCATTATTGGTCAGATTTTCTGTTTCTTTATGATTCAATCTTTGTAAGTTGGGTACTCCTGGGAATTTATCCACTTCATCTAAGTGATCTAATTTGCTGGCATGTAATTGTTCATAATAGTCTTTGTATTTCTGTGGTATTGGTATAATGTCTCCTCTTTCACTGATAATTTTATTTATGTGAGTCAAATTTATTTTTTTCTTGGTTAGTCTAGCTAGAGATTTATCAATTTTGCTTATCTTTTTAAAAAATACTCAGTTTTTAATCTTTTCTTTTGTCTTTCTAGTCTTTATTTCATTTATTTGTGCTCTACTTTTTATTATGTCATTTCTTATGTTAACTTAGGACTTAGTTTCTTCTTATGTTTCTAGTTCCTCAAGGTGTAAAGTTAGGTTAGTTATTTATTTGAGATTTTCTTTTTTCTTAAGGTAAGCATTTGTCATTATTAAGCTCCCTCTTAGAACTACTTTTGCTTCATTCTATAAGCTTTGGTATATTTTGGTACCATTTTTATTTGTCTCAAGATATTTTCTTATTTGCCTTTTTTATTTCTTCTTTGTCCATTAGTTGTTCAGGAGTGTGTTGTCTAGTTTTCACATATTTGTGAATTTTAGCAATTTTCCTCCTGTTGTTAATTTCTAGTTTCATACCATTGTGATCATAAAAGATATTTGATATTATTTTACTCTTCTTAAATCTGTTGACAAAACCATCTATTTGTTTCATGGCCCACCATATGGTCTATCTTGGAGAGTATTCTGTATATGCTTAAGAATAATATGCTGCTGTAGAATGGAATGCTCTAAATATGCCTCTTAGACCCATTCAGCCTATAGTGTTTTTCAAATCCACTGTTTCCATATTGATTTTCATTCTAGATGATCTTTGTTGAAGGTGGGATATTGAAGTCCCCTACTACTATTGTATTGTTACCTATAGCTCCCTATGGTTCTGTTAATATTTAAGTATTTGAATGTTGGGTGCATATATATTTACAAGTATTATATTTTCTTAATAAATCAATCTCTTTATGAATGTATAATTATCTTCTTTATGTCTTATGGCAGTTTTTGCCTAATCTCTACTTTTTCTGCTGTAAGTATAGCCACCCCTGCTCTCTTTTGTTTACTATTTGAATAGAATATATTTTTCCAACCTTTCACTTTCAGCTATATGTGTCAGCTAAAGTGAATCTCTTGTTGGCAGCTTATTGTTGAATTTTGTGTTTTTATTCTGTTTAGTCTATTTTTTATTAAAGAATTTAGTATGTTTACATTTAAAGTGATTATGAATAAGTAAGGATTTACTACTGCCTTTTTTTTTTTAATTTTTTGTGACTGTTTTGCAGCACCTTTGTTCCTTTCTTTCTCTCTCAATGTTTTCCTTTGTGATTTGATGATTTTTTTTTGTAGTGGTATGCTGAGATTCCTTTCACTTTATCTTTTACGTATTTATCAGAAGTTTTTCTATGTGGTTACCATGAGGCTTACATAAAACATAGTAGTTTTAGCAGTCTATTTTAAGCTGATAACAACTTAACTTCAATTGCATACAAAAATGATACATTTTAGTTCTTCCTTTACCCACATTTATGTTATTAATGTCACAATATACATCCCTTCATATTGTGCTTCCATTGACCGATTATTGTTACTATAGCTATTTTTAATATTTTTGTCTTTTAACTTTTATACTGTAGTTAAAAGTGATTATAGGCATGGTGGTTCATGCTTGTAATCTCAGCACTTTGGGATGCGAAGGTGGAAGGATCAGATGAGGCCAGGAATTTGAGGCCAGCCTGGGCAATAAAACAAGATGTCATTTCTACAAAAACTAAAAATATATTTTAAGAAGTTTATACTATAGTTAAAAGTGATCTATGCACCACCATTACAGTACTTGAGTATTTTAAATTTGACTACACACTTACCTTTACCAGTGATTTTTATACTTTTTATGTTTTATGCTAGCATCCTTTTATTTCAACCTGAAGAACTCCTTTTAGCATTTCTTGTAAGGCAGCCTAATGGTGATGAACTCCCTCAGCTTTCCTTTATCTTTGTATTTCCTCACACGTGAAGGATGGTTTTTTTCCAAGTATAATATTCTTGGTTGTCCATTTCTTTTCTTTCAATGCTTTAAATATACCATCTCATTTTCTCCTAGCCTATAAGGTTTCTGCTGAGAAATCTTCTGATAGTCTAATAGAGGCTCCCTTGTATATGAAATCACTTTTCTTTGTCTTTAATTTTTGATAATTTGATTATCATGTGTCTTGGTGTAATCGTTTTGGAGTTGACCTTACTTAAAGGGCTTTGAGATTCATGCACATGAATGAATCCATATCCCTCCAAAGATTTGAAAAGTTTTTAGCCATTATTTAAATAATTTTCCTCTTTTCTTTGTGGAACTCCAATAATGCATATGTCCTATATGCTTTATAGGACATCATTGATGATGTCCTATAAATCTTGTAGGCTTTCTTGACTCTTTTTATCTTGTTTTCTTTTTTCTCCTTTGTTAGGGTGGTCTACAGTTGATGCACTCTACAAAGCTTATATATAGATGGAGTTTGCAAGATGTTTAGTAGAAACTATGTCTCTTTGTTGAGCTTTGTGCCCCAGTTGCTATGGGCCCTCACCTCTTTTCCCTGCTCCCAGCTACCCACAGACTATTCAGTTATGCCAATCTCTTTAATATTTTGGGTAGTGTAAGAAAGAAGTAAGCCTCTTGAGAAGCATCTCGCATAGCCAGGGAAGCCAAGTGCTTTCTATGTCCTTGCTTTCCTCCATGGTAGAAATCATGGGCTGAGAGGGCCTTTCCTCACTAAACTGTGCCTCCAGGGGAAGTTGATGCAGGTAAACTAAAACTGTTCATCTTCAATGTGTCTACTTTTTTTTTTCTCTCTCTCTCTAATGGAAACACTGGGGCCTCCCATTGGACTCTTACAGGTACCCAGAAAGGTCCTTTTGTCCATGAGTGGTTCTCATGGAATATGAATTTAGTGTGTTTGTGGAAGGTCAAGGCCTGAAAACTCCTATTCTGCACTATACCTGAGATTATTCTTCCATTCATTGGCTTGTAAATGA
Source organism: Loris lydekkerianus (assembly GCA_963574355.1). Classification (NCBI taxonomy): domain Eukaryota; kingdom Metazoa; phylum Chordata; class Mammalia; order Primates; family Lorisidae; genus Loris; species Loris lydekkerianus. The sequence continues at coordinate 27,175 of CAUYPK010113897.1, read as the reverse complement.
TGAAATTAATGACTTCTTTTTAATTGTGCTCCCAATATTGGTTCCCTAATTTTTTATTATAATTTTAATTTTTATTTGAAGTTTTATAGGCACTCAATTTACACAATCAGATCATTAGAAAGTCAAATACAGAAGGATCTCTATATGTTGACCACTCAAGGGATTGTAACAACCTGCTCAGCATATATAGGTGGTCAACATAGGAACCAGGCCTACTATACTGATACGTACATGTGGTGCATGTTCAGTTTATAAAAATTAGATCAAATTAAGGAGGTGGTCAGTGTAGGGAAGTGGTCAGTTATGGAGGTTCTACTGTATTTACTTAGAACACCACTGTCTACAAACCCTCTGCAATGAAGGAAAAAATTCTATCTCTAAAGCTACTGCTAGTAATCACTAGGTGTAGCTAGCCCTCTTGTGGTTGTTATCAGAACTGCAGAAGATGAGAAGATAAAAAGATAAAGATTTCAATCCCAAACACATTTTATATAAGGCTTCAGAATGACAAATGACAAGGCTTTAATCCTGCCTGCTTCTGAGCAGGCTTTTCTCAAACCATCCAAGGAACATCATTTAAATATTTCTTTCTTAAGAGTTGTAAATGTCTAAAAGTAGATTTTCTTTGTGTTCATAGAGGGAAGACTATATTATTCCTTTTCAAGAACATGTGTTGTCTGTGGTTTACTATAGGCATGTCACGAGATTGTTTCCTGAAATTGTCTGTTTCCTAACCATACAATTAAGCCAGGTGAGGAATGTAAACCACTCATCACAGCATATTAAAACAAAAACTGCAGCAGCCCACCCTCCTGCTTAACATCTCTCAATAATTTTCTGTTGGATCTAAAAAAAAATACAGCTCTTCACCAAGCTCCATTGGCCCTGGGTGGCCTGGAGCCACTTCTGCTCAGCTTTCCTGGATGTCTCCTTTTTGTTACTCAAGGCTCAGCTCAAAGGACACACCTCAGGGAGGCCTTTTGGGGTACCTACTCTAAACCAGCACCCACCCACCCATCTACCCATTGGTCACATCACCGGACTTGGTTTTCTTCAGACCACTTACCTCTCCCTGACAGTGCCCTATTTGTTTATGTGGTTACCATCTGACTTACCTGGGTAGAATGGAAGCTGGGATCACCATATAGCCAAAGCCCTTGCTGATCTTATTCACAATGTTTTCCTCAAAGCTGGCCCCTGGTGTGAGTCTTTGGGAAAGTTACAGATGTCCACAGGAAAAACAGTTGGAAACCCAGTACCCACTCATCCTCCCACTCCACTTCTGGGTGTAAAGTAGGCAACTGGCCCATTTTTCCAGGGACTGTCCCTATTTTTAGCACTGAAAGTCCCTAGTCTGGAAAACCCTTCAACAAACCCAGGCAAAATCAGAGTGGTTGGTCACCTTATAACAATATAATGTAATCCAGAACTACCTTCTGGAATGACATTGAAAATTAACTTAAATGGCACTACATTTTTTAAATATAAAACCTTCCTTTGGATAACAGAATTGAACTTGGAATTATCTTTTACTGCTCTGTGAAAAAAAAAAAATTAGAATTAGCAGAGTTAATCTCCCTTAACATATATATGTGTACTTGTCTTAGCACTTAAAACACAGGGTAGCCATGAAGTTCATGTGCAATTGCACACTTTTAAATTGCACACAAACTTTATGGTCACCCTGTATATATGCAACATTTTTTAAAGGATCATATTGTATTTCACAGGCAATATTTTTCATTTTAAATGTCATTGCATACATAATGTGGTACAAATCCTGCACATGTGACTCATTGCTGGTGGGGTTGAAACACTTCCCACTTGAAGTCACTTTGATTCTTAAAATAAGTTTATTCACGTATTTATTTTACATTCCATCTCCCTCATTTAAAAAATATCTCAAAAATTAAGCCTGTTGTGGAATTTTTTTGTTTGTTTGTTTTCTTTTTTTGGAGACAGGGTCTCACTCTGTTCCCAGGCTGGAGTGCAGTGGCACAATCATAGCTTGGTGCAAGCTCAAACATATGGGCTCAATTGATCCTCTTGCCTCCACTCCCCAAGTAGCTGAGACTACAGATGTATGTCACCACTTCCAGCTAATTTTTCTATTTTTTATAGAGACAAGGTCTCATATTGTTCAGGCTCATCTTGAACACCTGACTTCAAATAATCTTCCCACCTCAGCCTCCCAAAGTGCTGGGATTACAGGTTCAAAGTCACTGCACACAGCCTGTTTTATTTAAAAATATATATACATTCTTTGGCATTTCTATGTCTCCCTAAAACTAGAGGGAAGACTGTTGTCAAAAGAAGTCATTACACTAACAATATTAGATAAACTAACAAAGTCAACTAATTAGGAAGGATTAGTGGGCCTTCAGTTTACATATATTAGAATGACTCACTGAAGGCACCAAACATTTCAAAAGATAAATTTTAAATCTCGATTTAGGGAATTAAAATGGCTTCATGTATAATCTGAACCTTCCCACAGCACAGAGAAGCACTTCTGATCTCTATAGTGTTGCTGAAAATGGATTAGAGGCTGGCAAAACCTTTCTGACTATGGTTTGTATCATCCTGCAGGCCAGTTGACACTGAGGGCTGAGGGGGACAACAGCTGATGAGAATTCACAGCACCCCACCTGCTCTTCCAACCCTCAACTCCATGCTCGTCAGGATTTCTGCCTGGCCTCTGATGTCAGGAAGGGCCAGCAGGAGAGCAAAGAGTGCAGAAACAATGTTCAAAGCTTTACTAGTTTATACTGACTGTTGACGTTGGAGAAAGAAGCTGTGCATCTCCCCCATTTCCCTTCCCTGTCACTGCTGACTGTATTGTAACGCCGAGAAAAGGTTACGAGACAGAAATCTTGAGCACAAATCTCAAATCTGAAAAGTCACCCTCTTGCCTCACTCCCATGGCATTTCTCAAAGAGTGATCCACTGAACACTCACACCCCCAAATCACGGGAATGCTTATTAAGGTTGCAGGTTCCTGGGCTCTGCTAACTCAGAAGCCCTGGGGATGGCCCTCAGGAATGTGCATCTGCAACAAATCTGGACACTTCAGTTGCAGGAATACAAGGCCACATGGAGAGAAAGATTTACCTTAAGACCGGGGATGGAAAGAGGAAGAGGGTTTATTCCAGTCAGCAGAGCTTTATAGGACTAGTGTCCAAGATGGCCAACCTCCCTGATCAACTCTGTCCCTGTCCTTTTATTGGACTCATAAGGAGACAGACTAAGGAATTACCACACTGCCCTTCATTGGAGGTGTCAAAGCATGTGCAGGGTTTACAAAAGCAGAAGCAAGCATTTGTTTCAAGGACCCAGGAAGCTAAGCTTTTATAAATTCTTGGGAACTGAGTTACTATAGGGAGGATTTTGCAGGAGTGTCCTTGAGTTTCTGCAAGAAGCCTTTTGTCCTTCTAGATCAGAATATACTCTTCCCAGGTATTCTCTCTCAGCTCTGCCACATACTGGAGTTGAGTCTAGGTAACTCTTTGCTATGGTCTAAATGTATCCACCAAAATTCATTTGTTGGCTAGGTAACTCCTCATGAAACAACGTTAGGTGGTGGGACCTAATGGGAGGTGTTCAGGTGAATGGATTACTGCTACTTTAGGAAGGAATTGCCTCTCTTTCTCCTACTTTCTACGGGGGCACACAGCAAGAAGGCCCTCATCAGATGCTAGAGTCTTACTCTTGGACTTCCCAGCCTCCAGAACTGTGAGAAATAAATTTCTGTTCTTTATAAATTATCCTGTCTTGGGTATTTTGTTAGAACAGCACAAAGTGGACTAAAACTCAGTCTTTATAGCATAACTAACTCTAGGACTCCCTCTCCCCTTAGAGTAAATCTTTCCAGGCAAACTGCTCTCTCCATCATGCCCATGGAGAAGCTTTTTCAATATCCTCCTCTGTGGAAAATATCCATGAGCCCTGAGGATTTGAAATTAAATGCATACAGAAGTGCCTCTCTCAGCTCATCTGAAAGGCAGGAAACAACCCATGAAGAATTACACTTGTCCTCTTGCTTCCACTTGGACTTGAAAAGGCCAGACCTCACATTTACCTGAGCCTAATTCTCTCTGACACAAGAGGAGCCACTTGGCAGGTCTCTAACAGTGAGTCCCTTCAACTTGACAAGCAGAAGCTGCCAGTAACCCTGCTGTTCTTACACTCTAGCTAATAATCTTCACTTCCACAATATCCTGGTAGGTATTTTTAGAAAGTTACTCTTCACTGCACACTCAGAATGAGTAAACTATTAAAGCCATAATTAAGTAAATTAACAATAACTCACTTATGTGTAACTCCAGCACTGAATAGTGCCACATAAACTGGAATGCCATGTACCAGTGGACTTTAAAACACAAAAAATGGGGGCGGTGCCTATGGCTCAAAGGAGAAGGGCACCAGCCCCATATGCCAGAGGTGGCAGATTCAAATTCTGCCCCTGCAAAAAATAAACAAACAAACAAAACAAAACAAAAAAAACACACACACACAAAAATGAAGCTAGGTTAAAAACCAATGTCTAACTGCAAATAAAATTTTAAACATATGTAATTTAAAATACTGTATGATTATTACAAATAGGAAAGAAGCTATTATCCTTAGGTACTATCCTTATAAACAGTTTCTACTTTCTCTTCTCACTGGTTTTAAGAATCATGTTTTGGACCAGCTTATTTTCAACTATCACTAAAGACCAAAGCTGCTACCTAAAAAGCATGAGCAAGTTTAACTGTGAAACAACAAATATTTTCTAAAAGATAACCCTAGGCTGAGGTCAAAGGCTTCCCACGTGCCTCCACAACTCTCAGACAAATGATTTCCTGTTGTTACTACCTGGGTCACTGCAAGGAGACTGCTGGCTTCTCCACCTCCTCCCTCTTTCATGTTCAACCCCAAATCAGTTCATTCTAGTCCTGGAGAAGCTTGAGGTGCAAGCTCTAATATATTCTGCACTTCTGGAAATTTCTAGCCTTGCAAATCCCAAGAACCAACGCGGGTTGTTTTTTGCCTCTCAGGAGATGAGGTGAGGGAGGCACTTCTGTGTATTTTAATTTCAAATCCTCAGGGCTCGTGGGTATTTTCCACAGAGAGGATGTTTAAAAAAGAGCTTCTCCGTGGGCATGATGGGGAGTAACATGCTAGTAGAAATTTGGAATAAAAGGTACCTGGTTGGTGAGAATAGATAGTACAAAATTCTTATGTCCACCTTAAGAATTCCTTAAAACCTTCCTCAGAGAACACTGGCTCTTCTCACTTAGTATTCTGTGACCATTTACAATTACAAGTAGCATAAAAGGGAAAAGTGTAGATGAAGAAAGAAATGACAGCTTAAATAACAGGCTAATGAATTTGCCAATCATCAGACAAAGGAAAAAAGCATATTAGTTAATATAATAAGGAGTTATTTAGTATCAACTATAAACAAGGCATTATGTTGGCCCTGGAAAGACAAAAATTAATAATACCCTTGTCCTCATGGTATATACAATTTTATATGGTAAGACTAACATGTAAATAACTAACCTTAATATAATGGGGGAAAGTATCAACCATGGTTATTTGGTACAGGTATTAAATTAAGGTTGCCTTCAGCAAAAAAGGAAGTTGCTGGAGCAGTAGTGGTTAGCTCATGATAGTGTTGGTCAGTCTGAACAATCAGGCCAAGGGGACAGAAGCCACAAAGATCTCTGTAAAGAGAATATATACACTGTCAAGTTGTATGACAGTGAAATAAAGTTGCTGTGATTCCAAATGCTTCCAATCTCTGGGTGTCTCCAGTCAAGATTCATTTTCCTACAATAAAAGATGCCCTTGTTCTAACTTGTGTTATCAACTCCTGTGGTCAGGGGGACAAAGTCCTTTGGATTGGGAGCCCAAGAATCTCATGGAGTGAGGACTGAATTCAGCAACCCCCTGCCTTGCCAACACACATGTATTACCTTCTGTCCATACAAGTATTTCCAAGAGGCTTCAGACTAAACATAGTTATGGAAGGCTGCTTAACATTCAGATTGAGCAATCCCTGCTCCCCAGCAGAACACAGCCCAAGCAAAATCTAGAAGCTGCAACCACAGGCTGGATTATGTTGCAAATTAGATACTTGGTTGCAGCCATATGAGTTTTACAAATAAAAGTCCATATTTTTGAGTACAAGACAGCAGAGTATCTTTTCCTAATTGTTTATTGCTATGGTTTCAATCTATTTCCCCAAAACCATGTGTTGGAAACTTAATTGTCATTATAATAGTAGTAAGAGGTGGAGCTATAACTAAGTCCAAGCTCCAGCCACTCACTGCCTGACAGCCAATTAAGTTGAGAGACAAGGTGTTAGGATAAGAAAGAAGACTTTTATTCAGAAAGCCAGCAAACAGAGAAGCTGATGTCATCGAAAGCACCATCTTAAGTTAGCATGAACTTTAGGCTCCTTTTTATGTTAAAGGAATGGGAGGGAGGGGGTAAAGTCAAGAGGTGACCACCAACCACTGACATCTGGGTACCAGTGAGGGTCCAGAGAGTTGTGAAACTTCTTTGTTCTTAGTTGACTTCAGAGGATGTAGGTCGGGTCACAATGTTCCTATAAATCTTTACTGTAACATTGTTGTGGGCACACATTTTTATCTCCTCAGGAGTTAGTTTGGGGAAAAGAGACTGTTAAGTTTTTTTGTAAAGTTAAACTATAAGCTATTCTCCTATAAGCTATTCTCCTATAATTAGCTGGCCTAGATGCAGAGCTAAGCAAAAGCTTTTAACCTAAAGGATATTACTACAAAGCGTCAGAATCAAGATGGGCCTATTAGCCATGATTAGGCCATGAGGACTCTTCCCTCATGAATGAATGAATGCCATTGTCAGAGGAGTGGGTTCATTACAAAAGATGGAATTTGATCACCCCCTTCCTCTTTTCTGCCATGTGAAGGACAGTGTCCCCACCCCCACCCCACTGGAGGATGCAGTGTTCCAGGTGCCATCTCCAAAGTAGAGACTCAGTTCAGCAGTGACCACTTCCACATGATGCTGCAGTTCTCCTAGGCACAGTTGGCTTTATGGCTGGGTAAATCAATGGGAACCCAATTCATAATAAGTAGCGTGGACCATTTGGGTCCATGATCTATACCCACAACAGGTGCATATCTGCATGTCTTTATTCTGACTTTTTCAAATTCCTTTCTCTCTATTTTATGCCAGGACCTCTAGCTCTGTAATGTCACTTTACTTTGAGCATTGGTGTAAGTTTTTGACAGCCAACCTAGCAAACTGTTAGAATTGTAACCAACTGCCAGCCAGAGCCTTAAGTGCAGAGCTTCTGATGAGGCATCCATACCAACAATGCCAGCCCCATCCAAAGTTAGGTTTTGCCCTTCTTAGTCTACCAGTCTCCAACTCACTTTCTTCAAGTATAAGTTAGTGAACACTTGCAATTCCTCCTTTCCTACCCTGATTCTGCAGTTCACACTCACACACACATACACACACACACACAATCCCCTCACACAGGTCAAGTTTGAATCCTGGTCACTCAGTTGGATAGTACAGGCAGAGAATGCTTGAGTTTTTCTCCCAGGAGGGACAATTTCTCCAAGATGGGGAAGGACAAGGGAGGGAAGTTGTGAGGGACCTTGAAACTTGGGATTCTCTGAGTCTTCCAGTTCACCCAGGTAATAACAACCCCAATACTAATGCCAGGAACCCATCCTTTCCAAGTCAGTGCTATACCTCCCACTTAAGAGAAACCTTGTGAGGTAGTGAAGCCAACTGACACTTTAATTCAGGAGCCTCCAAAATCAATCTGTGAGATTGTTATTTCAAAGACGTCAAGGCCAAAGCTCCAAGGATTCTCTGAGGACACCAAGGAAAAACCCTGAGATTTATTTCATGTATCATAGGAGCAGTGAGATTCACAGTGTTTTGTTCTCATTTTCAGTCAGGTCAGGAGTCTGAAATAATCACAGGACCTTCTGATCTCAGTAGTTTCCACCTCCTTTAAGTGGTTTGTACAGTAGCAAGGACTTGGAGACTTTGGAAACTACAGGCAATAACTTGGATGACTCAACTCCAATGCTTTCAAGTCCCTCTGTCTCCACTCCAGAGGAGTGCACCAAATCTGCTCTGTTTGTGCCACGTACTCTTCCAGGTGGTGGAGGGTCAGGCTTCGTAGCCAATGTGAATCAAGCCAGCAGCTCCCCTGACTGGGCAGAAATAAAAGGTGTTCGTGGCTGCTATGGGAGTGAATAGAAAGCACAAAGCAAACAGGGGAGACTGCATTAATTTCAGCTGGAGCAGAGGGAGGACCACTGACAAAAGCTTTATGGAGCAGGTGATCATGCATCAGGAATGCCCGAGGGAAGAGTGGGACTTTGCCACATAGGAAGGAAATTCTGGGCCCACATTTCCCTCAAAAACTCAGAAAGACATAATCATTTTGGGCCCACATGTAAAACGGGGCCAGTTAACCCCAAAGAGAATGATGAGAACACATTGTGTGCAAGTGCACATGCCCCATGTCTGTGTAGACCAATGGGGCAGACAACGGTTTTTGATCCCAGCCAGTGTGACATATGGAGACACCCAGTTGACACTCCACAGTCAGTTCTGGTTCCCCTTGCCTCATCCAGAGTCCTAGCATTCCCTGAACTCCCTAGGGCACTAGTTGAAACAAGGACTATCCAGCCTGTGGCTCATGCAGTGCCAATGCACCCTGCCAAGGCAAAACGTGGTAAGGGGGCACTAAGGATCTGCAGCCGGCTTTTCCCAGACACAGGAGGGAGGTGAGCAAAACCATTCTGTCCTGATGGCCTCTTTTTTCTCATGAGATTGAAATATTCTAAAGAAGCAGGGAGATTTTTATTTATTTATTTATTTCTTAAGGTAAGCACAAAACTAAGTTCATTGAGGAAGCAAAAGACAAGTCTACAAAGCAGGATATGTTCGTCATAGACAGCAAACCAACCTCCATTGCCAGGGCAATAACAAAGGTTATCGCAGGAAGCATGGAGATTTTTGTGAGCTCTGCCTTCAAGTGTAAAAACAGAGACAAAGTGCGGCAAAATTCTTCAGCAACCATTTATGATGGAAGACAGGGCCCATAGCACAGGAGCTCACTCAAGGTACACTTGCTAACAAGGTAGGACCCTGGTTTCCTGACTCCCAGAGAGCACTTATGTGTTAAACTCCTCAAAATCTATGCCAGTTTTGAAGTAAGACTTTCTAGTACCATAGTAACTTTTATTTTATTAAAACTATGTCTACATTTATAATTCATATTGACTTTTTAAAACATTTTACTTTGAAATAATTTTAAGTTTACAGAAAAGTTGCAAGAATGGTACAAAGAACTCCTGTGTAACCCCACATTCACCAATTTTTCACATTCTGCTACATTTGTCTTATTGCTTTCTCTTAGTCTCTGTTTTCTCTATGCACAAGTACAAGAATGTCCTTGTTCTTAATAAATACACTGTATATGTATATATACACAGATAGCGATGTATACAAGTACAATGTGCATGTATCTATAAACTGAGCATGCATATGAAAACATACAGACATGTCTTGAGCTGTTTGAGAGTAGGTTGCAGACATCACACTCCTTCACTCCTTCATACTGAAGGGCATATTTCCTAAGATCAAGGACATTCTTTTACCTAATCACAGTAAACTTATCAAATTCAGGAAACATCGACACAATACTTTGTACCTTTAAATGTTTCCAAAATGTCCTTTACAGCAATTTTCTTCTTCCTGGTACAGGGTCACAGGTTGCATCTATGATGTCCTTTAACCTAGAACTGGGCCTCAGCCTTTGTCTTTCATATTAGTGACATTTCATACATGACTGTGCATTTGTTTTGTAGACTACCCCTCCACTTCCACTTGATATTTCCTCACAAGTGCGTTTATGTTACGCATTTTTTGCTGGAACACTGCTTAGCTGGTGATGGAACCACTAGACCTCAGGGTGGCACATGTGAAGGTGCTTGATTTTCACTTATTCCGTGTATCATGACACTAATTTTGATCACCTGGTTAAGGAGTTGTTCAGTTTCTCCTCTTTATGAATTTTCCCATTGTAATGAACAAGCACTTTGTGTCACACATTTTACCAAACTATCAGAACAAGACTTTTTTTTAAAATGTGACTTGGCAAACAAAACTTACTTCCCTAAATATTGAACAGAATCAGATATGGGAAAATCATTGCGTCCAAGTTGACATGATGTACCCCAGGGACATGATGCTGCAGCTCTCTACATTTTCCAGTAACTTGCAAAGCTCAGATAAAGACAATTGCCTTACTCCTTCTCCTCATTGCTAAACAGCCCACTCTGTGGACAGCAAAATGGAAATCAAATCTTTATTTCTTTTTTTAAAGGACTTTCAAATAGAAAAGTAATTCTCAAAAGAAAAAAAAAAGCAATTGTAATCTTAGTGATTGTTCACTAGGTATTTGACATCACAGTGGAATGATAATCAACATTTATTGAGTGCCTGCTGTGTACTAGACTCTGAAACATTTGATATTCATTACGTTACTTAACCTTAATCACTTCACAGAGTTCCCCTACCACATGAAGAGACTGAAGTTTCATAAAGTTCCAGAATATGTCTAGGGCCACAGAACTGGTGAGGACGTGCTTTAAAACTTAGGTCCACAGACGTGGACTCAAAAACCTGTGCTTGTAACTCAGCCATGGCTATCCTTGATTTATGAATAGGATTTTTTCCAGAAGTATATTTTTAAGTTGTTAGCTTGGAAGTCAGACTGCATTTTTCCCAGAAAGTTCGTCATGAATCAGTTTTTAATAGAGACTCTGTAAGGGCAAAAGTAACTTCTTAAGGATGCTTAGAAACACATGCCCACACCCCAACAATAGACCCTAGTTTGAGAAACACTGACTTAAAGTCTTGGTCTACAAAAATGTCTCAAAGGTGCAAATTATCACCTAGTAAGACTAAGAGATTTTAGCCTTTATCATAGATAAATATATATATTATCATAGATAAATACATATATATTGGACTTTTTCTTATTTCTAGGTACATACTTTTCTAGGTACCTTTTGATGAGGTACATACTCATCAAAATGAGCACACACACAGAAAAAAAAATGAGCTCACAGCAGTAAAAGCAGTGGTTCTCAACCTTCCTAATGCTGCGGCCCTTTAATACAGTTCCTGTGGATCGTAACCCACAGGTTGAAAACTGCTGACTAAAAGCATTCTCACAGATCTCTGAAGTCTCAAGAACATATTCATGAACTCTAGGTGTTAAGGGATCCCAGTTAATAAAAACACTATCATATGTGTATATGACTCTTAATTTGCCAAGATTATCAGTTAGCATTATTTTCAGATTTAAAAAATAGTCACTGAATTCCTGAGGTTTATCCAAATGCACTGAGTTTCTTCATCTGACAAAACACCAGGCGGAGGCAGCAGCTCTAGTGTGTCATCAAGGCTGCCATACTCGATGTGTGACTTACAGAACTGCACAATAGTTGTCCCACATCCAGTCCAGACAGAAAGACAGAGACAGAAGGGGAAAATGCCTGTGCTCAAGATGCCTTGTCATTCTATGCCAGAAGGAAAATCCTCCCATGAGGTCCTCTCAGCCCTCATGACCAGACTCAGACACATGCCAACCCTTAGCTGCAAGAAAGGCTGGGAGTTGAGTAATTTCCAGTGTCCAAAGTACAGGAAGATAAGGAAAACAGCAGGCAAACCCATAAAATACAGTTATCGCAGGGGTGTTCATCCACTATTGTGCCATGCACTCCTTTGGCAGTCTGATGAAGTCTATCAACCCCTTCTCACACCAGTATTTTAAATGTATAAAATAAATATTCAAAAAAACTAATTAGTTTTGAAAGACAGTTGAATTCATCAGCTTGGACTTCCATAACAAAACACCATAGACCGGGTAGTTTCAACAATAGAAATTGATTTTTTTCACAGTTCTGGAGTCTGGAAGTCCAAGATCAAGATGCCAACAGACTTAGTTCTTGGTGAGGGCTCCCTGTCTGGCTTACAGAAGGCCACTTCTTGCTATATGTTCACATGACCTTTCCTGGGTGCTTTCTGGTGGAAAAAGGGAGAGAGAAAAAGAAAAGAAGGGAGGAAGGGAAAGATGGAAGAGGACAAAGAGAGAGAGAGAGAGAGATCTTTTTCTTATGAGGCCACCAGCCCTATTGGATTAGGGCTCTACATACCTGACCTCACTTAACCTTAATTACCTCCTAAAAGCCCTATCTCCAAATATAGTCCCAAAGGAGGTTAGGACATCAACATATAGATTTTGAGGGGGAAGTGGGGATATGATTCAATCCATAGCAACGTTTATCAAAATACTTAAAAGACTTTTGAATAAATTAAATAACAAAAGCTATGAGAGAATCAAATAACTATCATAATTCTGAAGTAGTAATAAGTGAAAATATCTCAGGATGTCTGCAACAACTGTAATAGCTAATAGTACTATGGTTTGTCTCCAATATTCATAGTTGAAGAAAATACTAAGTTTCAATTACAGAAAGTTTTTTCCATCCAAAGCTATGAATTCTTTGAATTCTATCCATGTATTGCTTAGGAGATCCTCAGATGCCAGGTTAAGGACCCCTGACTTTAACCCTTAAGAATGATGGATCACAGGGGCAGCGCCTGGGGCTCAGTGGGTAAGGTGTTGGCCTCATATACCGAGGGTGGCGGATTCGAACCCAGCCCCAGCCAAACTGCAATAAAAAAAAATAGCCGGGCGTTGTGGTGGGCACCTGTAGTTCCAGCTGCTTGGGAGGCTGAGGCAAGAGAATCATCTAGGCCCAAAAGCAGGAGGTTCCTGTGAGCTATGATGCCATAGCACTCTACTGAGAGCGACAAAGTGAGACTCTGTCTCTAAAAAAAAAAAAAAAATCACAAAACAAACAGTACTATTCCCAGTTCTGTGGGGACAGAGACTATCAAATAAAGAAGAAACCAAAGACAATAAAGGCAATTTTTTTTCTAAAAGGAAGCTTGTTTCTAGCACTCTCCTTCCTTTTTTTTCTTCCTTTTTTCCTTTCTTTTTGCGAGACAGGGTCTCACTCACTGCTGGAGTGCAGTGGGGCACAATCATACCTCACTGCAACCTCGAACTCCAGGGGTCAGGTGATCCTCCTGCTTCAGCCTTCCCAGTAAGGAGGACACATGTGCATGTCACAACACTTAGCTACTTTTAACAATTTTTTTTTTTTTTTTTTTTTTTTTTTTTTGAGAGAGATGAGGCCTCACTATGTTCTCCAGGCTGGCCTTGAACTCCTGGCCTCTCAAGTGATCCTCCCATCTCAGCCTCCCAAACCGCTGAGGATTACAGGCCTGAGTCACTTCATTTTCTCACCTGCTCTCAAGTTTACTGCTTCTTTCAGTATGGCCCAGGGATCTCCTACTGCCTATTCCACATCTCCATGAGCCCCGTTGTCCACGTTTACTCTCTGCTTCCCACCTGCAAATGGGAGGGTTGCCGTACAATGTGATGTATTTCAGCTGTGGACTATTAGGAAAATAACCTAATAAAGCAGTCATCCCCAGGGTAAGGAACTTGTTTAGAGTCTATGCTTTCACTGGTGGGCTCACCCTGTAATCCTAGCACTCTGGGAGGCTGAGGCAGGTAGATTGCCTGAGCTCACGGGTTTAAGACCAGCCTGAGCCAGAGCGAGACCCTGTCTCTAAACATAGCCACGTGTTGTGGCAGGCACCTGTAGCCCCAGCTACTCAGGAGGCTGAGGCAAGAGTTTGCTTGAGCCCAAGAGTTTGAGGTTACCGTGAGCTGTGACGCCCCAGCACTCTACCCCGGGCAAAAGCTTGAGACTCTGTCTCAAAAAAAAAAAAAAGGTATCCTCTTTGCTCATTCACATCTTTTAGTAACTTTTTAAGGAGGATACTATTGTCAAATACATAATAAAAATATTTGCTGAACCCAATTTTTCACATCTGAAAAATTAATAGAAAATGTTTCAGGAGGAATAGTAACTAATTTATCAAGAAAAATTGGCAAAACTTTACATAACTAAGCTTTCAGTTCAAGGCAAAATATTTTTTTGTTTGGATCGGATTGGTAGAAAGTTAATCACACCTCTCAGTTCCTGAAACTGTGTTTTATTGGCCCATATGAATCATTTTCATAGTATTTGATCTCCATCACCCAGTTTCCTGTTTCCACTTCCTCCTTCCATGTAGTACTCATGATCATGTGTTTGATAAAGGTACTAGGGATCTGAATAGATACTGTAAATACGTAATATTATTTTCCATATATTTTCTGTGTGAAAACAATTTTGGTTTTTACATTTACATAAATGGCATTAAGTTACAAATTTCATTCTACTTTTTAATTTTTTTGCTTACCATTGTCTGGTGTATCATTTTGATATGGAGCGGGAGATCATACAGCTATTGATGGAAGAACCTTATAAATTTGTGTGAATTGTGTTCTGAGATACAGGACCATGATGGTGTTGCTGTCTAGTAGGGAATATCCATACTTAATTTCACTAAGGATGGCCAGATTGCTTCCAGAACGCATGTACTAGCTTATGCTCTACCATGAGGGTTCCTGTACTTTACTGTGCTCACTAACACTTGGAGGATCTGACTTTCTTATTTTTGCCAATCTGATGGGTATAAAGCAGCTCATAGTTGTTTTGATTTGTATTTCTGTGATTACAAATAAGTTTCAAATACGGTTAGCCTTTCAGGTTTTTCCTGTCTGTGAATTTATAGTTTTTTGCCAACATTCCATTGGATTTCTCGTTTTTCTCTCATTTGGGAAAATCTTTAGTTTAATTCTTTGTTAAGTTTCTTGCAAATACCTTGTGTCAGGTACCTGTAATAGCTGTCCCTATTGCACAGAAATACTTTGCTTATAGTCAAATTCATTTTTTTTTTTTTTTTTGCTTCATGGTTACTGTAAATATTCTGCTTATGATCCCAAAGTCACAAAGATATTCTCCAACATTTTCATCTATTAGCCTTATATTTTTTCACATTTCTTACATATATTGGAACAATTTTCTCAACCATATACTTTCCCCACTTGTATGTGGGGCCATTTTATCAAAAATGCACTCCCTCCTACACATATATCTATTTCTACGTTCTTTATTCTGTTTCTTTGTTTTATATGACTTTCCTAAATTCTCTCATCATTCCCAAAATTAATTTAGCTATTTTTTGTATCTTTATTCCTCCATATAGATTGTAAAATAAAATTTTCAACTTTCTCAAAAAACTGTCTGGAATTTTCATTAGGATTGCAATTAATTTATAAATTGGGGAAATACTGACATCTTACAGTATTGCATTGGCAGTACCATAAATGTGTTACATCCTTATATTAGATAGATCTTCTTTTGTTGTCTTCATGAAGATCTTGAGCATTCATTGCTAGGTTAAATTTTAGATACTTTATAGCAGTGCTTGCGATCTTTTTCACATAATCATACACATAGAAAACAATAGTTTTATGTGATCAAAGCAGACATCTCTCTACTATTCCCAATTTTTTTTTTTTTTTTTTTTTTTTTTTTGCAGTTTTTTGCTGGGGCTGGGTTTGAACCGGGCACCTCCAGCATATGGGGCCAGCGCCCTACTATTCCCAATTTTTAATGGAGATACATCTAAACTTCTCCATTAAATCTGTGTTTGTTGTAGGTTTTTGGATGCTACCGCTATCAAGAGAGTTTCCCTCTATTCTGATAATTTTTATTATAAATCAGGGTTCAACTTTTATCAGATGATTTTTTGCATGTATTGACATTATATTTCTTTTTCCTTTTGTGTGAATTAATGTGTGAATTACACTGATAGTTTGGTATTGAGTTTCTGAGACAAACTGTACTTGATAATGATGCAATTTTTAATGCAGTGTTGGGTATTGTTAGCTAAATTCACACCTGCATTTTTAAAATCAAAATGACTCTATAATTTTGTTTTTGTACTCTTCCCTTTCTCTGATATGTATATTCTGGCACAAAGGTTACATTTATCTCATAAGACGAGGTGGATTGTTTTTTCTCTTTTTCTAGTATGTAGACCAAACTGCTTAAAGATATACTTTGCCTAAATTTTTCAAATTAGTATATAGTTCATGTATCTCCTTTATGATCTATTTTGACTCTCTTCCAATGCTATAGAGGTTGGAAAAGGAAAAACAGGGAATGGATTTCACTGCAGTGATTCTGAACGTAATTAGGTATTCCCCAATCAGGTATACTTCTATAAGACCACCCCCCAAAATTATTAAATAGTGACTTAAAACAATTATTTATTTTTGTCAGGATTCCAAGGGGTAACTGGGCAGTTCCTCCCCTCCTTTTTCCTGGTCTCACTCAGGTACTGCATTCATCACCACAGGCTTGTGTTCGGCAGCTGGTGTTGACAGCTGGGAAATTTAGTTCACCGCTATGTGCCTTCCAAATGAATGATCACATTCCTGGGCAGCACGTCAAGAGGGAGAAAGTAGAAACTGCAATGACTCTCAAGGATGAGTGTCAGAAGTTGTGTAACATCACTCCAGTTACACTCTACTAGTCAAAGCAAGTCACAAGATGAGAAAGAGGGTGAAGAAACAGAGTTCACCTATCTAAGGACGGGGTGGTGAAGTCATATTGCAAAGGGGCATGCATACCAGGATGGGAGGTATTTGTCACAGTAATTTAAAATTTACTCCAAGGAGGGATCTGATGCTCGAAGCATCTAATTTTGCTACTGCACATGGTAGCCGGAACAAAGTAATTGCAGCCAACCATTCTGGTGATAGATTTCTGATCTCTTTCACCTTCCTAAACTTACCAACAGCTGCAAAGGTAAGTGCCTTAGCACTTGCAAACTTCCCTCTTACCCTGTTAGCCATGTAGGGTTCTGAATTGTTAACAATAACTTTTCTTTACATCTCTGCTTTTTTAAACAATAAATTAAGTACTTCACTTTATTTCCAATATATTTGCATTATGGTATTGAATCTATTTCTACTCTTTAATTCAGTACTTTTTGAACAGTAACCCTTTCTTTTTGAATCCAGGGCTGCATTTGAGATCACCGTTGCCAGTCTATTCTTGTTGCTTTGTAGGTGATCTGCAATTTTTCCCTGGAAGCTTTCAGAACTTTCCTTTGTCTTTGATCTTCTTAAATTGAACTATAATCTTTCCATAATTACACCAGTATATATTTTTATCTATATTGCTCAGCATTCTACAAACCCTTTCAATCTGAAGTCTTTTATCTTTACAACTAGGGAATTCGCAGCCTTTATTTCTACAAGTATTTCCTTCTCAACTGTTTAGTTTTTCTCTCCTTTTGGGACTCTTCTTGAAACCACAGTTGTCACCTCACTTCTAGCCTCCATGTCTTTTTTCACTCCTTCTCTTTATCCCTTCCTGATGCTTTCTGTTGCTGTAACTCAACGGAGTCTTCTAGCTGACTAATTTGTTCTTCATTTGTATCCACTATGCTTTCTGTTTACCTATTGAATTTTTAATTTTAAATATTAATATTTAGGCTGGGCACGGTGGCTTGTGCCTGTAATCCTAGCAACCTTGGGAGGCTGAGGCAGGTGGATTGCTTGAACTCGAGTTTGAGACAAGCCTGGGCAAGAGTAAGACTCTTGTTTCTACCAAAAATATAAAAAAAAAAAAAAAAAAAAACTGAGGGGCAGCACCTGTGGCTCAAGGAGTAGGGCACCAGCTTCATATACCAGGGTGGTGGGTTCAAACCTGACCCTGGCCAAATAACTGCAAAAAAAAAAAAAGAAAAGAAAAAGAAAAAAAGAAAAGAAAATGAGGAAGAGGATTGCTTGAGCCCAAGAGCTGGAAGTTGCTGTGAGCTATGACAACACCATGGCACTCTACCCAGGGCTACAACTCGAGACGCTGTCTCAAAATAAATAAATAAAAATAAATATTAACATTTAGTTTTCAATATTTCCATGTGACCTTTCCTTCAGACTGCAGTTACTAAAATCTTTATCTTTTTTATACTTACAATTTATATTTGTAATTCTAAAATTACTAATCAAATACACAAAATAAAAGCCTTTAAAGTATTTGATGAAATAAAACAGCTATTTATGATGAAAACTTGGCAAACTTGGAATGAAGGAATACATTCTTAAAATGAGAAGGGGCATCTGTAACAAAGCTGCAGCAAACATCATGGTAGCTGTTACGTTTCCCTAGTGTAATTTATCTTATGGTTCCAGAGGTTAGAAGCCCAAAATATGTCTTACCAGGCTTACGTCAAGGTGTTAGCAGAGCTAAGTTCACTCTGAAGACTAGGAGAAAATCAGTCCCGTGCTTTTTCCAGCTTCAAGCCCACCTGCTTCATAGTCACAGCAGTCTGACTTCTGGTTGGCCACAGCTTTTTCTCTGCCTCTCCCACTTCCCTTCTCTAAGAACCCCCCTAGTAACATTGGCCCATTCTGATAATCCAGGATAACTTCCCTATCCAAAGATCCTTAATAAAAACTTCAAAGTCTGTTTTGCTGTGTAAGGTTAACATTCACAGGTTCCAGGAACTAGGACATGGACATTGCTATGGCTTGAATGTGTCCCCCAAATTTCATGTGTTGGAAATTTATTCTCCAAAATCCTACGTTGATGGCATTTGGAGGAGGTCTTTAGGCATTATCTATTAGCATTAGATAAGGTCATGGGGTTGAGCTGGTTAAGAGGCCTAACTGTGGAGTGAGTCCCCTGATGGGACTGGTGGCTTTATAAAAAGAGGAAAAGAGACCTGACCTTGGCATGCTCTTGCCCTCTTGCCATGATGTCCTCCACCATATTACGATGCAGCAAAAAGCCCTCACCTGCAGCCTCCAGACTTTAGTAAATAAATTTCTTTTCTTTGTAAATGTTGTTATAAGAACAGAAAATAGACTGACAGATACATATTTGGGGGGCATTTTTCTGTCTACCATACCCATCCTCCCAGATTCACTTCCCACAACTTTCCTTTCCATGATCTCTACTTATAAGACAAACCTGCTCAGTTTTTCTCCATATACCATGCTTCCTCACACCTTCACAAATGCCAGTCCTTCTACTGGAAGGTGCTTCACCCTCTTAGTTTTCTACCCGTGGAACTGTAAGCGTCAGTATAGAATAGTGGTTAAGAGATCTAACTGGAGTCAAACTGCTTGGGCTCAGTTATGCATCTGCCGCTTACTAGCTGTATGGAGTTGGGCAAAATGTTTTTTTGTTTTTTTTTTCTAAATCTTGCTCTAAATACCAGATTATAAGAAATACAGAGAATATGGGGCATCTTACAAGGGTATATGTGAAACTTAGTAAATGTGGAATGTAAATGTCTTGGCACGGTAACTGGGAAAATGCCAGGAAGGTTATGTTAACTACTGTGATGAAAATGTGTCAAATGGTCTGTGAAGCTAGTGTATGATGCCCCATGATCATATCAATGTACGCAGCTATGATTTAATTTAAAAAAAAAAAAAGGTTGGAAAAAAAAAAGAAATACAGAGAATAGAAAAACCAAGTAAATTTCACAAAGAAGCAATCACCCAAATCCAGAATACAATGTTTCACAGCACAACAACTTAGTTTGATAAATATGCATGTATTAAAAAAGACAGGCCAGGCAGTCAAGGTAGTTCACAGCTGTAATCCTAGCATTCTGTGAGGCTGAGGCAGGAAGACTGCTTGAGCTTAGGAGTTTGAGACCAGTCTGAGCAAGACAGAGACCCCCTCTCCACAAAAAATAGAAATATTAGCCTGGCATTGTGGCAGGTGCCTATGGTCTCAGCTACTTAAGAGGCTGAGGCAGGACTGCTTTAACCCAGGAATCTGAGGTTGCTGTGAGCTAGGATGACAATACAGCATTCTACCCAAGACAGGAGGGAAGCAGAAACAAAGAGAGAGGGAGGGAGGGAGGAAAGAACGGAGGAATGCAAGACAGCATGATGTGTGTGAGGAATGTGCTTGCAGGGGTTATGTAAAGAAGACTAAAAGAAGCAATAACCAAATGCAACGTGTAGGCCTGTTTGGAAGCAGATTTAAACAAAACAACTGTAAAAGGCATTGGTGAGACAATCCAGGAAATCCAACAATGTTGAGATTACTTATCTGCATTCCAAATACTTATCTGCATTCTTTTATATTTATCTGCGTTCTTTTTAAAGATACTCTAGAAAAAAAGGAGGAGGGCGATAGATGAAACATGATTGGTGAATGCTAAAGCAAAGTAGTTAGTACGGGCTGAGTACTCCTTATCTGAAATGCTTTGAACAACAAGTGTTTATTTGCAATTTGGAATATTTACATCACTGGTGCAGCGGGCCTAAATGGAAAATCTGAAATCAGACACTGAGGGTCATGTCAGCCTTCAAAAAGCTTTGGATTTTGGAGCATTGTGGATTTTCAGATTAGGGATGTTCAATCTGTACATGGTTGAGTATTCTAAGTTGGAAAATTTTCATAATACAGGTGGGGATAATTTAGGTTCAACTTAAGTATTTTTCAACTTACTGGGATGTAACCCCATCATAAGGAGCATCTACACTTTCTTTTAAAAAACATCTCCCAGAAATCTTTTCTCTCGCAGGTTCTGCTAGAAAATAATTTCCTTATCTATTCCCCGTAACAGCTTGTTCACATCTTCACCATCGCAGTAACTATTACACCTAATTATTTAGGCTTATATTACTATGCCTAAAATTTATTTACAATTTACTGTGTGGTCAAGTGCAAGGGACTCTGCTATGGGCTGAGCAAAAGGGGAGAACAAAACAGACCTGCTCCCTATAGACTCCTCCCACGGTACACTGTAGCTCAAGCAGAGGGACAAATAGTACCCTAAGCAAATGTGCAACTGCAATGGTGGGCAGGAAACGCCCAGAGGTCTGTGGACAGAGAATAATGGAGAAATCCAAACACTTTCTCGAACGTGATGAAGACCTTTCAGAAGAAATCCTTAATCTCACCCCCAGAGACGGTATTAGAAAGGTGGGCCCCTCCAGAACAGGATTAAGTCATTAAAAAGGGGCATACCAAGTGGGGGCGAGAGGGGGGTAAGGGCTGCAGTCCACAACCTGAGCGCCTTCGTGAGAACCAAGAGGCGGAGCACCCTCACCTCGGACTTCCAGCCTCCACAACCCTGAGTTTAAGCCACCCAGCCCGTGGCATTTTACCATAGCAGGCTCTAACCGACCAGTCTCTATTTAAAAAAGGAAAAAAAAAAAAGAAAGAAAAAAAAAAAAGAATCACTTGTATTCCCATTACCCTAGTTGATGTTATTTTTGGCGGCTTTGGTCAGTAAGTTATACTACCCCCAACCCCTTTCTGGAGACAGTCTCGCTATGTTGTCCAGGCTGGTCCCAAGTTCCGGGCTGAAGCAACCCCCCTGAGCAGCTGGAGCGCAGGGATGAGCGACCCGGCTTCCCACCAGTGGGCTCGGGCCGCCACACACTCTGGAAGCACAAGGACACGACAGGAGCGCGGGGCAGGGAAAGACACCAGGAAAGGCGCAGGAAGGCGCCGGCGGGGGAACCTCTCATCCTGCGGGCCGCGCCGCCACACTCCTCCTACGCACTACAACACATCCCTTCTTTCCTTTCCTAGGACTGAGCAAGGCAACACCAAGCATCACAAGGCAAGCCTAAACGCGAAAGCACTGCGCCGGTCCCACCCGGGGCTTAAGCCAAACCTCGCGATAGCTCAACAAACCCACCCTCAGATTCAACGGCACCACCGCCCTGGAATATTCCACATTCCTGCGCACGCGCTCTGCAGCCTTTAACGTCTCAGCTCCGCCTTTCTTTGACTACGCCCCTGCCCATCAAGGGTATTTCCCGCCCCGTACCATACCAATCTTCTACTTTAACCTCGCAACAGGCTTCTCATTGGCTGACTCGGAAAGCAATCGGGGCGAAAGGGAGGCGACGATAGGTTGGCAGCCAGCCCGGCTTCCGCGAAAGGTGATTGGTCGGTGCTGTTGTCCAATCGGAGGTGGGCTGTCGGATTCAAATCGGGATCGTTGGGCCTGAGGTCGTTAGGCTCAGTCGAGTCGTTTCGTTGGCCGGTTACGGACGTGTCGTTCGTTGCGCCCGCTCTTCGCGCTCCCGTTCCTCTGCACTGCTGCGCGCCCGCACGATGGCCCACAAGCAGATCTACTACTCCGACAAATACTTCGACGAGCACTACGAGTATCGGTGAGCAGCCTTCGCGGGCCCCGGGCCGGCTTCCTTAGCGCAGAGGGGACGACCCGAGTGGGAGCGGGGTCGAGGTCGGCCCGGGTCCAGGGCCTGGGGCCGAGGCTCAGGCAGGACGCGAAGGGCTGAGCTTTGGGGTCGAGGTCGCCTGGGGAGTCGGGCGCGCTGAGTGTGCGGCCGCGCTGGGCGGGCCGGGCCTTTGTCCAGTCTGCTCGGAGGGCGTGGGAGCCCCGCCGACTGGCCGCGTTCGGCGCCCAGACGGGAAACCGCTGGGGCCGAGCGACTATGGGGCGCTCTCTGTGGGTTCGGTGGCTGGTCTTCATTCTGGCGCGGTGACAAGTCGGGGGTAGGTGAGCGTCCGCCTGGAGCCGCGCGCTCTTCCGGCGGCAGCGATGTGACCGATTCGCATTCCTGCCACTCCGGCCACTGCCTGGGTGTCGAACTGTTACTAGTTCTTAGTTTAGAATAGTAATTTTGACCTGCTAACGTAGCCAGTGGAAAACACTTTACTGTGTTTGCTTTTGGAGTTGGTGGTACTAAAAATAACCCTGAGAGGGAATCTCTGAAAAATAAACTTGACGCAATTGATTAGATTTGCTGGGCGTGGTGACTTCGGCGATTATGTGTTAACCCAAGTCTTTACTAGTCCAGAGCATTATTATAAAGGGGTTCCATTTTTACTTGAAGATCAAATTGAGTAGATTTTGCGCATTTTTTTGTGCTAGCGTAGATCAGTCGGGTTTTTGACTTTTGAGTTCTGAAGCTGTGCAGAACTAAAAGCAAATGGGATTAGGGGCGTTTAAAATGAGCTTTGTTGACTAATCTGGGCGTGGCCGCAGCCGGACCCACCTCTTGTCCTGCGGGTTACAGACTGGAGTGCTGCATTCTGGGAAGCCCCTAAGTTTAGGGGCGATAAAGCCTAGGCCATCCTTGGCTGAATAATTTGCTGTCTGCCCTTTTAGGCGACTTTTCCAAGAATGCTGAGGAAGGTGCTTTCTCTTTCTTCCCCTTCCTGGTGAAGTTTATCTTCACAGGAGGAAAACTGAAGATTTCTTTAGGCAGCTTTGCAAATGAATAATAATTGCATCGTATCATATTCCTACCTAGAAAAATCCCCTGGGTATGGTAAATTTCAAGTAGATTATCTTAATTTATAGTAACTATAAGCCACACAGGTTCTAGTCATATGTTGGCACAGTTATAAGCTCTAATATCTTAACACCTGGAAAACTTCTGAAACACTTCTGGCTCCAAGTGTTTAGATACAGTGGTTTCCAGGCTTTTTCTCTGCTGCTCATTGGAAGAATGAGAGTTGTCTTGGACCAGACATTAAATACACAAACACTAAAGAAAGCTAATTAGCATCAAAAAGTGTACATGCAAAGAAGCAAAAAAAGTCCTCTTCAGCCGTGGGCCACAGGTTGAACACTCCTGGATAAGGATTGATGGGTTTGTATAAATTTATTTTCGGGTATTAAAATTAAGATAGTCCTCAGATTTACAGCAGTGGTTCCATTTTATTAGTTTTAATGTATTCAACGTAATCGTGGATGATAGGCACTAAATCTAATTTACTGCATGGTTTGTATTGGTGATATGTAGGAAAAAATCCTGTCGTATCTGAAGTGATTGACTTTAATCCAATATAAATTAGAGCTGGTCTTGACTGCCAAGCCACTTTACTTTATGAAACTGGACAGTAATTAATCTCCAGAGATACTTTTTTTTTTTTTTTTTTTTTTTAAGGCCAGGGCCTGGTTTGAACCCCCCAACTCCGGTATATGGGGCTGGTGCCCTACTGCTTGAGCCACAGGCACCACCACCACCCCTCCCAGAGATACTTTTTAATGGGAAACGATAGGGATAATATACCACTGAGGCATGAGTTTGTATACAGCAGTGTAGCATGCAATATACATTTCAAAAATAAGTATTTGTTTTTACCAGTGTGCAATTATTTATATCTTTGGCTTTTTTGTGTTTACAAAGTTAGCCTTTTTACTTGAGCTTAGGTTCTTCCAAGGGCATAATGGTGGGTGGCCTTTCCTTTTTTTCCTTCCCTATTATCATGGAAGTCTGTTTTCACAGGAAAATAAGGATTTCTCTGAGTTGGCTTTACAGATTTGTAATTGGCACTCTTTTGTACTCCAACTGATATAGATGTTGGATTTTGGAAATAATTTCCTTTATGTGAAGTTTGAAAACTATCTCCACACAGTTCCATACAGGTAGAGTCCTAATGTAAGCTTGATGCTACTTAAAACATTTTTACTTTATGATCAAACTCTGATGAAGGGGAAAGCCTCTTTCCTTAGTAACTTACATCTAAGTTAGGGTTAGTAACTTACATCTCTAAATAAGTAGTTATATTTATGTAGATCTTTTTATAAAATTGAAAAGGTACAAAAGCTTTACATTTTGCTTTGAAACTTAAGAATTAATGTAGAAGGTACTACAAATAACAGGAGATGTTTTCTACTTTGTTCCCTGGGAGGCTAAACAAAATTTAGTGTATAATAAAAGCTAAATGTTAAAGCAGCATTTTAAGAATGTGCACAGTAACTAGTGCTACTCTGAATCACCCTATCATTCACCAAAATTGGTAAAAACTCCACTCTATAGTTAGTAAGCATATAAGGATAGAATTTAGTAGCTTCGTGTCAATTTAGCAACATAATATAATTGTTCTGAAGTTCAGTTTGCCCTGTAAATAATACTAAATCAGTATTTAGCCGCCAAAGCCTAAAATTAAATTTGATGACAGCTTGGTACTTAAAATGGGTTATGGGCTCAGTAAGTGGAGAGGAGGTGCTGATAGATTAAGAATTTCACAAAGCTACAATCATACGTATTCTTGATGGTTTAATAAAGGTCATTTCATATCTAAGAAACTGAATAAGGTAAGTGTGGGATGTAGTTTATTGGACAAATACAAGGTCTGCCAAGTAGCACATTTAATTTTGGACAATAGGTAAAGTATTAAGTAACTTCTGGAGTATTCAAGGATTTGTATCTACAAATTTAGTGTTGTGTTAACTTTAAGTTAGATTTTTTTTTTCTTACGTAACAGTCTAGTAATCTGGATCTGCCAGGACAGCTCTACAAAGACCAGGTTGCTTGTTACTGGTTGCTTTACCATTCTCCATTTACCATCGATTCTGTTGCTCACTGATTATATCTGACAGGAAGGAGAGAAAATTGTTGAGCATTGTTCTTCTCCTTTAAGGACATTTTTCATATGTTGTGTATTATATCTTGTTGGGCAATATTTGGTCAAATTTAGCCCTACATAAAGTGCCTTCTGATTTTGGGTTGCACACTTAAAGCTCCCTAATCTGAACATAGGTCATCAAAAATCAGAATTAAAGTTTATAGGTACAAATAGCAGGAGATGTTCTCAAGACTGGGATAGTTCAGGGAATAGTTCTCAAGACTGACCCCAATGGGAATGTAACAGTTGGAAGAACTTTGAGGACAAAATCCTCAAAAAACTTTTAAGCATCTTAAAGGTAGATATATAATCATAATTGTAGGAAAGGCGCAGAACACTGATACTTTGTTGTATCTTTTAACAGGCATGTCATGTTACCCAGAGAACTTTCCAAACAAGTACCTAAAACCCATCTGATGTCTGAAGAAGAGTGGAGGAGACTCGGCGTCCAACAGAGTCTAGGCTGGGTTCATTACATGATTCATGAGCCAGGTAAGTTTGGCTATATAGTAAAGTAAAAACTGAATCAAAATAGTAATGGTTATGGTTGGGGAAATTTTTTTAGGGACCTTGACATTTACTCAGTGACATTCAAAGGTAATTCTGTGCTAAGTTTCACTGTTTTTTTAAAAAGACGGATTTCTTAATTCTCTGGAGAAGGGTTCTAATTGCATTGTAAACAAAATACTACAGGAGTAAAAGTAATGCACCTGCCTGCAAAAACAACTTCAGACATTAAAAAATAGCTATTCTATTTTAAAATTTGACTTTGTTAGTAGTATCCCAAAGTATTTTGCCATATGTATAACTAGAATTCCAGTGTATCTACCATATCACAGTTTAAATGAGATAGCATAGCCTATAAACTCAACTGTGCTATTGGATTATATATATGTGTGTGAATGCCTTAGGCTATTATGTGGTATTAACCAAAAGTTTTCCAGATACTAGATAGCAAAATAGATGTAAACTTTTTGGGGATAATTTCTATTTTTGGATTATCAGTAAATGTAACTAAAAGTACTTACAATCCTTTCAACAAAATTCAAAGATAAGTGGAAGCTGAAGTAGATGGAAATAAAGCTATCTTGCTTTTTGCTCCTTTTTAAAAATAGCATCAGAAACTCTAACTCGGTTGGGTATCACAGTCATAATTAAAATTCTAATGGTCTTTTTTAGATAATACAAGAGCAACTGAGGAACCTAACTGTAGGTTCTTGGGTCCCATCCACTGAAACAGTTTATGGGGATGCACTCATTAGTGTGAGATCTAATAGGTGATTTGGGTGAGGTGTCTTTCCTCGTAGAGATAACCTTTCTCTTTTACTTATTATTCCTTTTCTTCAGAATGGGTGTAATTCCAGTGTTGGAGGAATGTTTTCATTATTAGATTTTCTTAATGTTGACAGTGACTTTGAAGCAAAATTCATTTAAGATATTTTTGTTGAGTATATGAAAACTCATCATACTATATTAAAATGATATAAACGTTTTCTTTCCACAGAACCGCATATTCTTCTTTTTAGACGACCTCTTCCAAAAGATCAACAAAAATGAAGTGTATCTGGGATCGTCAATTGAATCTTTTTCAAAATTTAATGTATATGTGTATATAAGGTAGTATTCAGTGAATACTTGAAAAATGTACAAATCATTCATCCATACCTGTGCATGAGCTGTATTATTCACAGCAACAGAGCTCAGTTAAATGCAACTGCAAGTAGGTTACTGTAGGATGTTTAAGATAAAATTTC
>CAUYPK010113895.1:0-12624 GCA_963574355.1 Loris lydekkerianus | reverse complement strand
TGAATGATAGATGCTCCTCAGACTGACTGCACCCTGGAGACCTCCTGCCCCAGGGGACGGGAGGGGGCGCTCTCCTGAATGATAGATGCTCCTCAGACTGACTGCACCCAGGAGACCTCCTGCCCCAGAGGACGGGAGGGGGCGCTCTCCTGAATGATAGATGCTCCTCGGACTGACTCCACACCGGAGACCTCCTGCCCCACGGGACGGGAGGGGGCGCTCTCCTGAATGATAGATGCTCCTCGGACTGACTCCACACCGGAGACCTCCTGCCCCAGGGGACGGGAGGGGGCGCTCTCTGGAATGATAGATGCTCCTCGGGCTGACTCCACCCCGGAGACCTCCTGCCCCAGAGGACGGGAGGGGGCGCTCTCCTGAATGATAGATGCTCCTCAGACTGACTCCACACTGGAGACCTCCTGCTCCAGCGGATAGGAGGGGACGCTCTCCAGAATGATAGATGGTCCTGGGACTGACTCCACACCAGAGACCTCCTGCCCCAGGGGACGGGAGGGGGTCCTCTCTGGAATGTTAGATGCTCCTTAGACTTACTCCAAACCAGCTTGAAGAAGCCTCTCCCACTGGCTGCAAGATTTGCCAATTTCAGCACAGTAAGGAAAGTAGTTACTGCGGAAGAGAGATCGTATTTATTGTAGTGTGTGATATAGTGACAATAATATTCGCAGTTATTTATTCGTGGGAGAATTTTAATGGTGGGATCACACCAATGGTGCGTAATGCAAGGGTCTATTCGGATCTATTAGTGTAGAGTATAAAGATCTTAACACAATAACTAAGTAAACAATGTATATATTAACCAGTGTGATGTAAGCATTCCTAATTGTATATGAAATCAGCACATTGTACCCCATAAATGCATTAATGTTTACATGATCTATGTGTTTATATTTAATAAAAAAATAATTTTACTATACATATTCATTATTTTGAAGGCTGGTGAATGAGGGGGAACCAATTCATTGTTTACCTTCTGTTATTTGTGTGAACCGCCACAATAGACAGCTGACCAGTAGATGAAGCAGAGTTTCCCTTTATGTTATTTCAGCTGAGATGTGACGATACAGTGAGGGAATCATCATTGTCCACAACTGACTCGAGAACCACTGATGCTACTAATGTCACTAAAAGAGGGACTTCTACATGGCATGAGCTTCTGAGAGAAGAGCGTAATACACTTACCAAATTGTCTGAACGCCAGGTCTGATGCTGGCGTCCAGGAAGTGCAGAGGACGTGGTGAGCACCACCCCAGCCTGGACTCAGAAAAGTTCAGACTGCAATAAACCCTGGGACTCAGAACCTGTGTTCATCAATAGTAAATTATGATGTGGAAAACAAGAAGTGGAGGGGATTATTATAGGATTATAGAAACCTAAATATAATAAAAAATAAATAACATAGTAAACAACTGCAACATGTTGACATTACTTGGGTCCTAGTTCAGACGAACGACCTGTGAAAGTAATTTGAGAATTAGAAAGAACCTGGAATGACTCCTGGACAGTGGATGGTATTGAACATATTTAATTTCTCTGTAGATGTGATAATAGCATTTGTGGTTAGCATAGTTCTTATTATTTAGAGATACATAATGTAATGGATGAATGTATGGAAACAACATCTGGAATTTGCCTTACAGTTATATAAGAGGGGTGTGGGCGGGGGCACAGATGTAAAATACCGGCTATGAGTTGGTAATTGTTGAAGCTGACTGTATGTAGAGGCCATGTATTTTTCCTA
Source organism: Loris lydekkerianus (assembly GCA_963574355.1). Classification (NCBI taxonomy): domain Eukaryota; kingdom Metazoa; phylum Chordata; class Mammalia; order Primates; family Lorisidae; genus Loris; species Loris lydekkerianus. The sequence continues at coordinate 10,865 of CAUYPK010113895.1, read as the reverse complement.
TGGCTTTATAAAAGTTTTAAATTAATATACATTCCTATGTGTAAACATTCACCATCCTTATCTGAAAAAGAAAGCTGAATTTGTGTCTTGCAGGTGATAAAAACCAAAGGAGGTAGTACAGGCATGTGTTTCATGACTAGAAATGTAGAGCTATATGCAGACCAAAGGAAAGTAGCTGCAAGGCTACGATATTATGAAAGATACACAAACATATTATCATTGATATATTTTGTTACTGATGTTTTGCATGACCATGCGTGGAAATCCAGAGTGCTAATCCTTTTCGTTTCTGTTCTGTGGTTCGATAACAAAATATTGAAGTTAGACATACTGAGGTGTCTTTAATATGTCTGATTCTTTAAAAGAATTTTTCAGCATCAAAATAAAACTATTCTTTATCTTTGTCTCAGGTTGCTTTCTGAATTTGTAGCCACAGAAGTAATTACCTTCACTAAAATATTTATCAGTCTTTATGCTGCCTTTTAGGCCAGGTCTTCAGGGTCAGCGTTAAATCTAATCATTACAGATGCCTCTCTGGTTATCAGCTTCGATTTTATTTAGATTGATATATTTTTTATTTATGTGGTATTTCAGTGGGCACTTGCAAATTTGTTATGAAAATTAATGGAATTCATCAGCTGTTCCGAATCCTTCAGGCTATAAATATCCCATGCTTTGCTTCTCTTACATGTGGCCTAAAACTAACCCCTACTCCTTTACACTCCTGTCAGACGCTGGGAAAGAAAATAAAGATGAACGTCAGTTTAATTAGTCTTATCTGTTGCACTCTGGCAAAATATTAAATAGAAAAGAAAGTAGTTTATTAGCAGGAATGGATTTTAAACTGTAGTAGTTCAAATGTGCACCTTACCCTGATAGTTACCTGTATTAGTCTGTCTATGTGATTCATTGTGTGAATTATTGGTGGCAAATTTTTGATCATTGGCTGTTCTAAGCTTATCGTCTGTATTTTTTTAATCCCTTAAAATTAGCCATTTCTTCAAGGAGCCTTGGTTCCTTTTATTGCAGAATGGTATTAGAAAACAAGATCTGGGTGCTACGTATGCTGGTTGGTACTGGGGTACTGTTGCTTCCAGGCCCCCTCAGCTAACAGTGCAAGACAAAAGATGTCCACGTATTAACCTGAGTATACACACACACGTTTTATCCTGAGTACACACACACACGTATGGTCTTCCTGTACGTGACCATCTACATTGTGAATGCACAGGTCCACACGAATGTCTCCAACTCCAGTTCTTCACCACACGGAGCTCTCTAAGTTCCTCCTTTCGCTTCTCTGTAGCGTCCCACTCTACCCATGAGAAACCTGGTTCCCACCTTCGCCCATGCATTTGTTTAATTGTTCATTTGCAGTGCACATGCATAGTGGTGTCATAATTGTTAGACTCTACCCTAATGGGATATTAAGTGACTTTGTCAAGTAGAGTACAGGGCCTGTATTCAGTTCCTTTCCTGTTCAGTTCCAGTCCCCACCTACATTCAAGGTTTTTACAGGTAAGCACCTTACCCCTGACCCTGCAGTGAAATTTTGTACATTTGTAACACAGTTAGAATCACATTATGCCTTCTTTTCTGAGATCCCTTAACCTAGGTGATTTATTAAAAATGTGTATACATTAAGGTTTATGCTTTGTACAATAAAGTTCTCTAGGTTCTGACACAGTGTAGTGTCATGTTTTCATCATTATGGTATCAAGTAGAACAGCTTCATTGCTCCGAGAGAACCCCTGTGCTTCATCTATTCCGCCTTCCTATCCTCCCCTTAAACCTCTGGTGACTGGCAACTAGTGAGTTTGTTTTACCATTTCTGCAATTTCAACCACTGATCTTTTTAGCAGCTTTACAATTTTCTCTTTTCTAGGACGTTGTATAGTTGAAATTATATAGCAGATATCTATTTCCGACTGGCTATCTCTCTCTACAATGTGGACTCATCCATGTGTTTTCTGGCTTATTAGCTCATTCGTTTTTATTGGTAAACATTTAGTTTTACGGATGTACCACAGTTTTTTTATTTTTTAATGTTTGCTTATCGAAGGACGTCTTGGTTAACTCCAGATCTGAATGAACATGAATGAAACTGCAGTGAACGTTCACATGCGTGCGTTTTGTGGACCGAGTGTTGGTGTCAGTTGGGTGGATGGTCAGTGGTGTGACTGCTGGTCATGCAGGAAGACTGTATTTAGCCCTGCAGGAGCCGGCCACCTGCTTAACTGCACCAGTCTGCCTTCTTACCAGCCGAAGGAGAACTTTCGTTGCTCTGTGTTCATGGCAGCAGTTGGTACTGTCGGGTTTTTGGATGTAAACCACTCTAACAGGTGTACGGGAGAATCTCATTTTTGTTTTAACTTCCATTCACTAATGCATTAGGAGCTTTCACATCCCTATTGGCCATGTCTGTTTCTTCTTTGCCGAAGTGTTTTTCAAATCTTAGGCCCTTTTTTTTTTAATTGGGTTATTTGTTTTCTTATTGTTGAGCTCGGGAGATTTTTGTTTATTTTGGATGCAAGTCCTTTGATACGTAATTCAGCAAATAGGACTTGTGTGGTGATGCACCAAGGTGGAGGGACACGGCAAGGAAGGATGAGTCAGTTACAACTGCTCCTTCAGCCTGAGCTTCTGCAGATATGGAAATCCGTAGTAAAAGAAAGAGGAAAATGGGGAGTTAAAATCTCTTAGGGAAGAAGTGGGAATCAGATGACTCATTTTGTCTTCAGATGGAACCTGAGGTGAGGAAAGAATATCCAAAGACTAGAGATCAAAAATTGATTAAGGATTTCTGACTCAGATTTCAGTATGATTCAAAAGCAATTAGAAAGTTAGGGTAAGACTTGCATCATCTTGTGTCCTGGAAGTGATGGGAGGAATTTTAAGAATCGAGTGTTGAATGTGTCCCTCTTTGGAGGACAGAGCCACAGACAGTAGGAAATACGCAGTGTCTGCCCTGGTGGTCAGTTAGGCTATCGGCTTACTATCACTACCAGTGCTTTTGTACCTAAGGACTAAGACCAGCTCTGTTGAGAGAGGAGAGAGCACTCTGTTCCTCTAATGCATCTCTTATCTTCAGCACCTCAGATAATAGAATTTCTCAAACTGAACTTCCCTAGCTGGGGCTCTGTGGCAGAGTGACTATAGACAAGGGTCTTGTTTTCTTTCCTCTTCTACTACTATATACATGTTTGTGTGTGTGTGTGTGTGTGTGTTTAAATTGACTACTTAAGTATAGATTTCATTCAATGAAATCATTTTTCTTCTCAATTATACCATTTTGTTGTGGAATCCTAACAGTTATGACTTTAGTTCCCAGCAGAATTAATGAACACATACGAATTTTTGTCTTTGTCTGTTAGGGAAAACATACGTTGCTCCCTTGAGTCATAAATATATGCTTCCTTCCTTCCTTCCTTCTTTTCTGTCTTGAAGCACAATCTTTCATTACCTTTTTAACCTAACCATCCCTAAGGAGGGTATTTTATGGGAACAACTTGCCGTGGACACACAGTAGTGAACATCATTGCTATCACTGAGGGTCGTTACCCACAGCCTGTCTCTGTCTGGGACTGGTTGATGAGACAGCACACTGGCCTGAAGCAGCGACGCGCAAAGGTGCTTTGAGAGTTCTGTGTGTGTTCAGTGTTTACCATTAGATTGTGAAAATTATTTCAGTGGAACGGACTCACACATAGAATGACAATGAACAAATGTCAGGATTATTATGAACTTAATTTTTGTCATGCCATTGGATTGAGTGCCTTTTCAAAAAATGAAGAATTTGTGTTAGAAGGTAATAAAATAGGAGTATCTATTCATTATACATTTTTAGCACCTATGATGTTCCAGTGGTAGTTTCTCCTGTTTGCTATTATTGCTAGGATTTCACTTGCTTTGAGTATTAAATCAATAACAACTATTTACAAAAAATAAATATGTGCTTTTTAAGGCTCAGCATACAACATTGGATCATGGCGTCGGTTCACACACAGTGTGTGTGACACATCTCTTGGGGGCAAGACACAATTGTAAGAGGGACTTTATCTAACAAATGCAATCAGTGCAACCTGGTTTCTTGTACCCTCAATGAATCTCCAACAATAAAAAAAAAAATCTTTTTTATTATGGTATAATATATAATGTAAAAAATGTTTTAACCCTTTCAGGTATACCGTTTAGTGGCATTAATTGTATGTGCATATTCATAGTTTTGGCCAGTCACAACCCCCACTTCCAAATCTTTGCTTTCACCCCAGACAGAAACTTAACTTCTGTTTCTGTCCACTCTTACTTTCTCGAGGCCTTTGCCCGTAGATTAGAGGCCACTGGATTTTAGCCTGATGCGTCATTATACTCTGTTTTTCACATATGAAGATGTTGTATAGGTGAATTTTATTCTTTTTCAATTCTTTTACAGGTTTGACAGATGAAAAAGTGAAGGCATATCTTTCTCTTCACCCCCAGGTATTAGATGAATTTGTATCTGAAAGTGTTAGTGCAGAGACTGTAGAAAAATGGCTGAAGAGGAAAAACAACAAATTGGAAGGTAAGGTTTCTCTCAGATGGAGTGTGGACTGATTATCAACAGACTTTTTGTAGCTGATGGCAAAAGAATAAGCCTGTAATACATCCTAGAAAGCAAAATACCTGGAGATGACTGTTGGCATTTTAGATCTGTCAGAGTCTTATTCTGTTTAAATAGATAAAGTTTGAAAGAGGAGAAATAAATATTATACAAAAGAAAGATCCTTGACTAAAAAAAAAAAACAAAAAAAAAAACAAGAACTTTGCAAATAATCTTTGAGAGTTCAGTTGATTCAGATGTGCCCACATTGAAAAATTCAGAAGTCAATATTATGCTTCATTTTATTTAACAATTATTAATGATGACAAAAACATCATTTGTATATGCTTCGAAGATATATTTATATTATCTTATTTTACAAAAGAAGCCTTAAAACAGTTTTTATATATGCATAGTAAGGAAAGAGCTCTTTGATTTGGAGTTTGGCTTTCATTCACATCCCCACTCTACTGAGTATTCATCATACAGCTTTCAGGGTAGAATAAGGATGCCTTTTTGAGTTAAACTCTAGAGAAATGAGGGGAAGAATGGAGAGCCAGTTTTAACTTTGGGTTTCCTAGGATTTTAAGCGTATTTTATTTTTAGTTTTCTGCATAGTGACTTTGTACCAGGACGTTCCATCTGTATGTTGTTTTCTTAACCCCCTGAATATATCTCTTTCTATAGACAAGAAGCAAAGAAATGTAGGCTCGAAAGGGATGTGAAGTCAGAAACACTTTTTCTCAAATTGGACACATTAATATATTTGACTTTGTTTTAAATGAATCTGTGTTTAGCTAAACTCAACTTTTCATCTGTGTGAAAATTGCTTTTACAGTGGCAGTTAATTTTATGTATAATTTTGATTGTATAAGTAACTTTCAAATTAAAAACAAATACTATTTCTGGGGAAATTAGTGTAACAAGATGCTATGTGTATTTAAAGTACTTGAATAATTGTTATTGAAATGTTGTAGTACTAAAATGTAGGTAATTTTCCCTTTTAAAGTTTCTGAAGTTTTGGTTAGGGCTCTGGCCATATGCTCTAGGGCTGGTGGGTTCGAACACAGCCTGGGCCTGCTAAACAAACAAACAAACAAAATAATAGCTGGGCGTTGTGGCAGGCCCCTGTAGTCCCAGCTACTTGGAAGGCTGAAGCAAGAGAATCACTTGAGCCCAAGAGTTTGAGGTTGCTGTGAGCTATGTGAAGACCACCACACTCTACCGAGGGCAACATAGGGAGACTCTATCTCAATAAAAACAAAACAAAACAACAGTTTCTGAAGTTTTCATACACAATTTTTGTAATAGAAAGAGATCTTCTAAACACAAGGCTTTTATACTGAAATATAATTTTTTGTTGTTGTTGTTTTTGCAGTTTTTGGCCAGGGCTGGGCTTGAACCCGCCACCTCCGGCATATGGGGCTGGCGCCCTACTCCTTTCAGCCACAGGCGTTGTCCTGAAATATAGTTTTTAACGTATGTGTACATCATTCTGTCTGTATGTGTGTGCATGTGTGTATAGATTGACAAGAAGGGATGGAATGAGATAAGTCGGAGACAGGCATTTTCTTCTCAAAACACTTGGTATTTACTATTAAGATCAAAGCTTGACATAGAATATTTCAATTATTACAAACCTCAAACATTTGAAAATAATTTGAGATGTTTGACAATTTTAAAAGTGTGGCTGAGCTTTGCTTAGGCACATTATAAGTAAAGATGCCAATTTCAACTTGCTGTCTAATGTGGGATAATAATATAGTACGAGAATATGCGATCTTTGTGGGTTATGAAATTGAATACATGTCTCAGAAAATGAAAAACTTTACCTACTGTTCTAGTGTCAATGTGAAAAATAACTCAATTTTTATAAATATTTAAATGGTATTTTATATCTCCCCAATCACTGTTTTCTATGTTAGTTAACCAAGTAACATGTTAAGTTATTTAATACCTACACTGAGGAGTTGAATAGTTATTAAGAATAACAGCATGTAACTGAAACCCTAGTCAGTTTTTCTCTCTCCCCTTGAAAAGATTTGTCCTTAGAGGAGTTGTTTCTGATTTGAGCCTGCAGAGGGATGGAGACTGTGGGGGAGACTGTGAGTGAAGGAGGCCAGTGAGATACTGCTTGGCGCCTGCTGTCTGGGCAGAGGACTTAGCAGAATGTGTCAGTAGTGAGCTGGGGCACACACAATTGGTAGTGGAGGTGTGTAAACAGGAACCTTTAATTCTACTTTGCTGCCCTCCAAGGCCTCCTTCCCCTTCTCTTTTCATCAGAAGATGCGTCTCATTCTGTGGCATTTCACACAGCATAGCTCCTGAGAACTATGTAAAGACAAGGCTGTTTCCCCTGTGTGGACTGTGTGTGCTGTGTGGGCTGTGTGGACTGTGTGGGTTGCATGGACTGTGTGGACTGTATGGACTGTGTACGCTGTGTGGCCTGTGTGGACTGTGTGGACTGTATGGACTGTGGACTGTATAGACTGTGTGGACTGTATGGACTGTGTATGCTGTGTGGGCTGTGTGGACTATGTGACTGTGTGGACTGTGTGGACTGTATGGACTGTGGACTGTGTGGACTGTGTTACTGTATGGACTATGTGGACTACATGACTGTGTGGACTGTGTGGGCTGTGTGGACTGTGTGACTGTGTGGGCTCTGTGGACTGTGTGGACTGGGTGGACTGTGTGGCTGTATGGACTATGTGAACTGTGTGGACTGTAGGTTGTGTGGATTATATGGACTGTATACTGTGTGTACTGTGTTGGCTGTCCAGGTTGTATGGGCTGTGTGGGCTGTGTGGACTGTGACTGTGTGGACTGTGGACTCTGTGGGCTGTGTGGGCTGTGTGGACTATGTGACTGTATGGACTATGACGACTGTGGACTGTATAGAATGTGTGGGCTGTGTGGGCTGTGTGGACTGTGGGCTGTGTGGACTGTGGGCTGTGTGGACTGTGGGTTGTGTGGACTGTGTGGACTATATGACTGTGTAGGCTGTGTGGACTGTGTGATTGTATGACTGTATAGACTGTGTGACTGTGTGGGTTTTGTGGGCTGTGTGGGCTGTGTGACTGTATGGACTGTTGACTGTGTGTTCTGTGGACTGTGTGGACTGTATGAGGCCATGTTTTGTGGCAGCAAGTACCCCAGAATGGTGGAGCACAGCTGTGCTTGTGGCCCTGTGAGGCAGGGAACAGCTTAGAGATTGTCCCATTCCCCAGGGCAAGGGGGTATCTCAGCAGCTCAGCTCAGGGGGGTGCTAGTTCAGTTTCAGAGAAGCAGAGTACCGGGGTTGTCGGGCCTGTACAGTAAGGAGGCCTCAGTTCAGCCCGGGGATATGCAGCTGATCTTCCCGCTCAGGACACAGATTGCCCAGGGGGGATATGGTGCTTCAGCTCAGGCTTTACGGGCACTACTGTTTGGCGTTGCCCAGACACCATTTCCCTGAGATACAAGAAATGGTTTCAAGTTAGACACTGGGAGGTGTGACTGGTCAGGGCTGCCAGGGTGATGTTTTCTGGGGAGGCAGGATACAGCTTTAGCTCCAGCCCAAGGGGGCGCGAGTGAGAGGGGTAGGTGGAGCAGTCCCACCTCTGCGTGATTCTGGGGCAGGGAGTGGGAGTTGGGGGTATGGTGGGTGGGCAATAGTATAAGAGTTGTTGGCAGCTCAGCTTGGGGAATTCTGGCCTGGAGCAGAGCACACCTCAGTGTGGTTCCAATTCCAAGATGGTGTAGCTGTGTGGACTTCAGGCAGCTTCCTCAGCTGGCCTGTGAGGACTGCAGGGGACCCTGGTGAGATCTGCTGGTGTGCGGGGGTGCTGGGGTCTTCTTGCTTGCCTCCTTGCCCTGGGATAAGTTCCTAATGGATCTGGGAGGGACAGTGTAAGCCCCACATTTCCTTCCCTTCCCTGTGTGGCCATCAAAGCTTCGGTGCTAATCAGGGTTTCCGTTACTCTGCTGGTGTGGGCTGGTGCTCAGCCTCAGCTGTTTTCATTAAAATGCAGTTGTTTGTTGTTCGGCTGTCGGGGAGAGATGAGCACTGTGGGCTCCTGGTTGGTCATCTTGCTGACGTCACCTTTCTGCAGTTGCTTTTCAATGATGACTATGTGTTATCTGCAAATCTGGTCTGTCTTCTTTTTTCATTCAGTATTTTATTGAGCACCTACTGTTTGTTTGGCTCAAAACCAAAACATTTACAGTATAGACAATGTCTGGCCAAATATTACGTATTTTGTGATATTTGTAATGCATCAATACTGTTTGATCAGAGAGCGATTTTAGTTTCCAAGGCCTTTCTTGAATATTCACCATTTACATCTGGCCACAATTAGGGAAGGGTCAGTGTAGTAATATCCGTCTGGCAGATGTTGAAACTGTGCAAAGGGAAGGGATCATCAGGGGTCAGGCTTCCAGCTCTAACAGAATCATCAGACACTGACTCTGAGCCGGAGAGCAGTCTGGGGCAGGAACTGTGTGCGTCATGGGTATTTTTGTATTCCTCACTAATGCATCTGGCATATAGTGTGGGCTTTATAATACATTTTTGAATGAATGCAGGAAGTTTAAATTCTACACCTCCAAATGAACGAGCATGATGACGGTGTCACTACATTTGGTTATCACCTGACAACAGAGCTGTTTTCCTGCTTATCTCCCCCATGTTCCTTTTAAAAGATTCTTGAGGGAAGGGATTATAGAATATATGTTTTTAAATCCCACAGATACCTGTTTTTCATTCGTTTAGCAAACTATGTGTCAAACACAGTTTTGTACAAGGATTATTACATCTTTAACAGGTTTACAGTCTAAAAATAGAAGAAAACAGTTGTAATTTACTACTTTTTTTTCCTGCTTAATGTGACAGTTCACACTTGTAGTTAGGGAGTCAGAGGAATCTTGTGGCATTGTCCGGAGCGGACAACGAGTCACTGTTTTACTTTGATAAATAGAGAGAAGGGAGTTTGGAGAAGGTGGAATATACAAATCCTCAGAGATTGAGCTGTAGCATCATTGTTAATGTTACTGTTTTCAGTTAATTTTATTGCTTTCATACCATATTCATTTCAAACGTATGAAACTCTGTCTATAGATAAAGGCAAAGTACTGCTCACGGTTCATCTCTGAACCAAATTCTGAGCAGCCACATTTTAAGTGATGTTTGGAAATTGGAGGTTGCATTTATTTATTTTATAACATTTTATAATCACTTGGGGGAAATTTCCTTAGAAATTTTCTTAGAAAACATTAAGGCCTTTATATTTTCAGAGTAAAATATAACTTCTAAGCAGAGTTATAAACAGGTTTCATCAAACAACTATACATTCATTTGGGAAAAACTTAGGAAAGTATCTATCTAAGTCATGTATTATTACACTAAATGTTATATTTTTATGCTAATTTTTATGCTAAGTAAATTTGACAGTAAATTTGGCTCAGTTGTTCCTCTTCGAGACTCAGATTTCTAAACTATTTAACATCTATACATCTGTATTTATACATACATATAAAATTATTAAATAAACATTAGAGTATGACGATAGTCCAATCTTTTGCATTTCTTGTGAGGACATTCTAAGATGGAACACATTTGCATATCCCTCGAGCCATGCCAATATCTAAATTATATGCAGGAAGAATCTTGAATTACCTTGGCTGTGAGCAATGTCTTCTTTTGGCTTCTAATATAAAAATTTATTAGAAAACAATGTTGGTAGTATTAGAAAGGATGCCTGGAGAAGTAAAGGTCAGCATGACTATTCTTGGCATCTTCTGATATTGCAATAATATTTAAAATAAGTGTATTAATTATGAAAACACAAAATACAATTGAAATACTAATGTCCAAAAGGCAAGTTATTTGGTACTTGAGAGAATGATTGATTAAACTCAAATCGTTAAAAAATTATGAATAGAATTCCATCTTTTATGGCCAGTTATTATTATTATTATTATTGCATTTCTGTAGCTAGAGTGTTCAATAGCAGACCATAATACTATCAGTGTATCTATAAACTCTATGAATTAATAATGAAAATATTGGTGTTGCAGCTATATTAAAATTTTTTAAACAAATACATCATTTCCCTTTATTACTCAAAGAATATAGTTTTATACATAAATTTTCTCCTTTCCTGATTTTAGAAAATGGCTACTACTTGGTCTAATTACAATATTGTGTTTCTGGGACTAGGGAGCCCATGGGGGGAGGAGAGAGAGAAAGAGAGAGAGAGAGAAAGAGAGAGAGAGAGAGAGAGAGAGAGAGAAAGAGAGAGAGAGA